>JARQZK010002236.1:337500-367500 GCA_030704885.1 Cynegetis impunctata | reverse complement strand
TGAATATTTCTTCCATAAAATAAACGATCTGATCATCCGTGGATTATCGGCATTCATCGGCAATCGGATGGAAATTCTTCCGTTCCAGTGGAGGCTGATTACAATGTAGCAAGGTCCTTTATCTAGCGGAATCCTTCAGTTCCCTTGGAGATTAATAGAGACAGATAGACCATCGTAATAGGTGAGTCCACCGAAGCATTCAAGAACGGCTGGACCGTGCATAATTTATAATATAGGTGATTTTCACTCATCTTTGGTCATTAAAAGATGAATTTTATATTTCAGTATTGTTGAAAAATGAAAAAATGTTTGGAGTGTAACATGAAAAAAACTCATGACATGAGATACTAACGGATTGAATTATATTTTGAAAAATTACACTATAGCAAACTAAATTGAAGAGTGAAAACTAATTTATTTTGTTAAAAAAAAAATTGCGAAGTGCATCGTGGTTGAGGAAAAAATCTGAATCCAACAAAGGGACGTACATCAACATCAACTCAATTCACGTACCAAATTTCAACCCTCAATTGCAAAAAAAATTGGCAAAGTGCATCGTGTACTGATACCGAAGCAGGTCGGGATGCGATTTGAATGGAATAGTCCGCGCATTATGCAGTGCGACTACGAAAAATGGTTGAAACTACCAAAAGGCACTTCCTCCACATTCATTCAATTTACGTACCAAGTTTGAATCCTCTAACTCAATCTGCAGAAGCTGTGACGTTTGGCAAATTTCCAAAAACCATGAAGAAATAAGAAATATCTACGTAAAAATGGCGGAGGTTGGAAATATTCAACTAAATTTTGATAGTTTTTTCCTGCCGCGGAAGCCACTTCTGGTACCAAATTTCAACTCATTTGGTGTGATGCGAACCGCTGGAGATATGTACCGGTAAGGATATTTATATGAAAATAAGAAATATCTACGTGAACATGGCAGCGGTTGCAGAAATTCAACCAAAATCTGCAACGAAAACAATCCCAGGTACCAAAGCCGCTCGAGATGTCAATGTGTACCAGTAAAAAAAGGTATATATACCTATATATATATATATATATATATATATATATATATATATATATATATATATATATATATATATATAGGGTGTCCCGTGAATAACACGCTAGAGTGACACTAGAGCTAGATTGGCTTCAGATTAATCAGATAACATCAACATGACCTCAGTAAAAGTTTTCTGGTTCCTATGTTTTTTAAAAAAATATATACTTTTTAGTCATTTTGTCGCTGTTTTTGAATATGAATATTTTTTAACTCATAGTTTGTTTTTCTTGTGCTATAATCAATAGTTGATTGAGATAATCGACCCATCATTTCATTAAAAACTAGCTCGCAAACCTCAAAAAAAAAATTTGTTGTTTCAATTTAATTTAAATTCGAAAACCTTAACTAAAGTTTGACTATTTACTGTGAAAAAATATTGTACCGGACTGAATCAGCAAATGATCCTAAAAACTAGTCTATTTAATACTCTTCGAAAATGGCAATTGTGGTATTTGTTTAAAAAGTCCAATTGTTTTTGTCGTGCTACTTGCGAAATACTTCAAATAAAAAATGATACTCAATTAAACGTGCAGGCGTCTCTTGTCGGCAAATTACAACGTGGTAGTTGTTGTAGAAAATACCTGAAACCGCTATTCATTACTCTCTTTTATTCATTGTTGTAGGTAGGCGTCCAAATAATGAACAGAAGATAAGTTCATATTAATTATTTCAATAGATTGTTACATCGTTAAAAGCAAATAAAGAATTTTGATCTGAAATTTGAATCATTATTTTCACAATAGATTTTCGAAATGTCTACCTCCAACTCTTAAACACAACCTGCATTTCCTCAAAAATTGTCCTTCCAAACGCCTTGAACTTAAATCAGATATTTCACGTGCTGCTCGATTGATTTGTTGACGCAATTCATTTGCCTATCGAATTGGTTTTCCATAAACCTTATCTTCAAGCAGCGAAAAAAAATCGAGATGATTGAGATCTGGGAAGCGCGGGGGCCACACAATTGTTACTAGCCGGCCAATCCATCTTCTTGGGAATGTTTGATCAAGATGCGCCGTTACTGTACGAGCATAGTGTGCAGGGCACCCATCATTTTGCAATCACATCCTTCTTGTTAATCAATCAAACAGCAAATGAAATGAATGATTTGAGTTCAGGGCGTTTAAAAGGACAATTTTTGAGGAGATGCAGGTTGTGTTTAAAAGTCAATGAATAATAAAATATATTGTAAAAATAATGATTCAGACCAAAATTCTTTATTTGCTTCGAAGTATGTTAAAATCTATTGAAATAATTAATACGACCTTATGTTCTGTTTATTAATAGGACGCCTACCTATAACAATTAGTTGAAAAGAGTAAAAAAGTTATACCATTTTCGAAAGAGCATTAATCGGCTAGTTTTTAAGATCATTAGCTGATTCAGTCTGGTACAATATTTTTTCACAGTAAACAGTCATAGTGTAGTTAAGGAGTTCGGATTTAAATTAAATTGAAACAAATTAATTTTTTTAAGGTTAGCGAGCTAGTTTCTAATGAAATGATGGGTCGATTGTCTCAATCAACTATTGATGATAGCACAATAAAAGCAAACCATAAGTTAGAAGTTATTCATATTCAAAACAAGCAGGAAAATGACCGAAAAGTAAAGATTTTAGAAAAAAACATAATAACTCGAAAACCAGAAAACTTTTACTGAGGTCAGGTTGATGTTATCTGATTGACCTGAAGCTAATCTACCGCCAGTGTCACCCTGGCGTGTTATAAATATATATATATATATATATATATATATATATATATATATATATATATATATATATATATATATATATATATATAAAATGAAGTGAACTAGGACATTTATTTGAAACTAATCAAACAAACCTCCTAGCGGAGCTGGTTATAAGAGTTCCCGAAGCATCGAAATATCAACATCTACCCCAGACGGTAATTGTTCGAAATGTTAATTTGTTTATCACAATCGATGGAAATTGATAGACAGACTGTTTCGCCCTTATCGGGGCTCATCAGTATCATCCATCCACCGGGAGTGATAACCAAACCAATATTTCAAACGGTCATACATATTTCTTCTAGTAACTCCATGACATATAAATATGACACAGCGCCACCAGTCGGAAACAATTGAACCACATCTTTCAGAATAGAAGAAAACATTTCGGCAACGAAACCCTTACGTCCTGACACCCGAACGTGGTTACTATAATCGCTAAGCAAGAGTAAAGTTGATACATCCATTTTGATGTAATTCAACATTCACCCGCCGCAAGTAACAAGCGCTCCAATTTTATACCTTTTACAGGTAGCAATCAGAATTGAAATGGTACAAGAGGTCTAAACCGGATGGGTGAACCGGGGAAAACTCCCGCGCCTGACTGATTTCCTTCGATACACTGCAATAGTATTTTATGTTATAATATACATAGAGATATTACAGATAGATGCGACAAGCCAGCCTGAAACTTGTTAGCTCGGGTGAGGGAGGGAGAGAATCTGAAGGTTAGGCTGTCTCTCTCTAATAATAATACGTGGTACGCGTAGACAAAGACAGAAAAATCCTGCGATCGTCTCTCTCTTTCTCTCTCACTGAGTTTCAAGACTGACGTTGCCACTTACAGAGCGGCCTATGGCTTGTCGCCTATATACGAATCAAAATATTATGTTCAAGCATGGCTTCTGAGAAACAAAAATGAAGAGAATAGAAATTATTAAAACAACAAGCCCAAACGACTTCTTAGTCGGACCCCGTTGTCATCAAGTAATTTTGTTTTATCAACTAGATGTCGCTGGTTTTTTTTTATCCCAAGGGACCTACAGTTTAACGCCGGTTCAGAATGGTCAGTAGGCTCAAATCTAAGTCATTACGCAACAGATACACAAATCTTTGAACCACTAAATTTGATGGGACATGCACAACACCCAAGAGCAAGGAGGGACTCGAACTCACGATATTCGGTTTACAAACGATAAACCTTACCGCTGAGCTACTGAGGCCTCGTGTCGCTTGTTATTTCGATGAAATAGGAGGCTGTAATATTATATCTGCAGTTTCATGTTTTCAAAGATCTCAAAAGTTGGTGGGGAAGATCCGATATGCTGGCTGTGCATAGAGGATGAAAAAGCCTCTCATATTATCAACGAATACGATAGGCTTTCTGGAGGAGCAATCTTCTTGGATAAAATCTCCCTAAAATGGACCAGTGAGAAACTTAACATAGGCTTCAAATTTCTTCAAATGTTTTTCAGAATCAACCAATTACAAAGAATATTTATGAGGCAGTTAACAACTGAGCTTGAACACATGAAGTTCGAAACAATTGTAGTTTTATTGAGCTATTGCATAGCTTTTATCATTGGCTTTGAGCGCGGCGACCGAATCAAGAAATTCCGTAACGAAAATGAAACCCAACACCCCCCACTCGGCCTACCATGTAGCTCGGCCGAGCGTTCGCTTAACGTGTATGTATATGGTACGACTGTACGAAGCTCGCACGGATCGAGACGAGCTGCTTCGAAATCGGACGAATACGTAATATAAGCAGCTGTTTGTGTGAAATTAAGTATACATGTAGGTATATATATATATATATATATATATATATATATATATATATATATATATATATATATATATATATATATATATATACAGTGCTTTCATGATGAAAGGAACAAATTCATTAAAAAATTAGGTTTCTATTTCATGTTAAAATCCTCGGACAGGTCGATTAGTATTTTTATTTGGGCATTTTTCGCAATAAAAATTTTGTATACAGGGTGTCTCATTCAAGAGCTATGGCTTTGTCATTAGTGTTTTTAAAGGTAATACCCTGTACATTATTTCACTTTACAATTCTACGATAAATTCTTATCACTTTTTGTGAACATACCATATGCCTCAACTCGATGGATTGCCAGAAACGGAGATAGTGGGTAATGAGAGGTACGATATGAAAACACACAAATGTAATTACTAATTTAATTTTTACATATGTTCAATCTGTTGTCCGTTTACTTCGAGACATTTTTGAAGTCGATTCAATGTTTCCCGTTGCACATTTTCAATTACTTCTGGACTGATAAGTCTTATTTCCTGCCTGATTCTCTCTTTTAGATCATCAATATTATTTGGTCTATTCAAATAAACTTTAGACTTCAAATAACCCCATAAGAAAAAATCCAATGGGGTTATGTCCGGTGATCTTGGCGGCCACTCAATCGGACCTCTCCGTCCTATCCATCTGTTGGGAAAAGTTGCATCAAGAAATTGTCGAACAGCGATTGAATAGTGAGGAGGTGCCCCATCTTGTTGAAACCATATCTCGTTATTAGGTATGTCAGGATCTTGTGGGTTAGGAAACAAAACAGCTAAAGCCGGAATGAGTTCGAACTGGAGAAAGTTCAAGTATAGTCCTCTCCGTTTAGTGTTCCTTCAAAAAAATAGGGACCAACTATACGATTTCGAACAATCGCTGCCCATGTATTAATTTTTTGAGGCCGCTGTGTGTGACATTCTTGCATCCAATGAGGATTCTCGGTCGCCCAATACCTACAGTTTTGTCTGTTGACGTGTTTAAAGTAAAGGTGGCTTCATCAGAAAAAATTATGTTTGTAATGAAATTTAGATGTTGATTATGAATTTCAAGAATCTGCTCACAAAACTGTACTCTGCGGTCAAAATCGTCTTCTAATAATTCATGTACCAGCTTAATTTTATAGGGATGATACTTATTTACCTTAAGTATTTTATGCACGGACCCTACTGATAAATTGAAATTATTGGAAATTGTAGTAATGGATGTATGAGGGTTATCTTGGGTTTCTAGTAGAACGTTCAGCACTGTTTCTTCAGATACTCTCGGTGGTCTTCCTTTAGGTAAATCTCTAACGTGGCCGTATCTCCTGAATTTTGATTCAATTTTGCTGACTGTCGATCTAGTAATTGGCGGACGATCAGGATGATTTTCATTGAATAGATTGCAGACTTCTTCTTGTGAACGCACCCTACCTCCAAAACCAATCATCATAAGTACTTCAATACGTTCTCTCTCAAGTAATTGCATTTTCTTAAACAATGAAGTAGTGTAGTGCCTGGAGCGTTAAAAACGTGAAAACTGCGGACTATACAGCACCAGTGAATGAATTCAGATGGTACATGTGAAATTTCATTCTTCAGATTTAATGACAATGTTTACCTAAATTTTTTTTTGTACTTTTAATCCACATTTTATATCTGCAGGTGCTCCACTATCTCCGTTATAATCTGGGAATCCATCAAGTTGAGGCATATGGTATGTTCACAAAAAGTGATAAGAATTTATCGTAGAATTGTAAAGTGAAATAATATACAGGGTATTACCTTTAAAAAAACTAATGACAAAGCCATAGCTCTTGAATGAGACACCCTGTATACAAAATTTTTATTGCGAAAAATGCCCAAATAAAAATACTAATCGACCTGTCCGAGGATTTTAACATGAAATAGAAACCTAATTTTTTAATGAATTTGTTCCTTTCATCATGAAAGCACTGTATATATATATATATATATATATATATATATATATATATATATATATATATATATATATATACATATAAACATAGGTGTACAACAGTGAATAGCTATATAATATTGATTATATTATGACTCCGAATATTGATATAAATATTGCACACGTTATCGATAAATTGAACGAATATCAAAGAAAAAGAAAAAAATACTGCATAAATAAATAAATAATTATAATTGCATCAGTTGATAAAAAATGCTATGCAATAGCTTTACCGCGGCAGTCTCCGCGTGCCACAGGTTTTTTTTGTGTATACTTATTCATTGATTATTCAGTTTCGCTAAACTTAAGCCAAATCTATCGAGTTTTTGATTCGAGTTTTATTTGTCATCAAATCAGAACCTTTTCTGCAGTCTTGAATCCTAATTTTCGGCCCTAAAATATACCGAAACTGAATTCTCTTTATTGACAACATAGAAATTTCTTGCAATCTGAGAGAGCTTTCAGTCCAAAGAAAAAGTTGTGGAATCTCCTTAGTTTAGGCCATTCCTTTTCGTTTCGTTGAGTAATAAAATTCCACTTTCCCTTTCTCTCTTCAAAGCAGTCACATTACAGCGAAATTGCGAATACTTTTCTGTTTTTCATTTCTTTTCGTAGCAGTCGTAGTCTGAAACCTTATGAAAATTTAATATTACTTTCGCTGTCATATAAATTATTCCGGTAGATGCCAAAAATGGTAATTTTAGTCAATGGTACATCAAGATTTGACAGAAAATTTTCATGCAAATACAGTTTGATGGTAATTTTTATGGCTCTATGCTCGGAATACTGAATATATGTCTCGTTATTTCAATTTATAATAATATAAGTTTTTTTCCGGAATCAGATTATGAATAATTTCTAGAAGTAAAACTTTTGAAAACAGCTTTCATTGTGATTTATGTGGTCGTTATTCTAACACATAAATGGTTAATTTGTTCTAGAAACAATATGAATAGAAACACAAGTATGTTTCTAGATATTTCAAAGAATGAAGATTAAAAATTTAGGAAATGAATATATAAGCGATATTGATGATCTATTTATTTTATGAAAATTCATTTCAAATAAACAAAAATAAAAACACTTTTCAGCAATTTCCACACAATGTATTCAAATTATGGGTACAACCGGTTTCGACTATCACATCATTGTCAATTGAATGTAGACATATCAAGTAAAATTACTTATATCTTAAAATTAAGGAATGGAGAGGAGTTGAGGTCTAATTGGTTATCTATGGAATTTTGGGTTTTTTCTAAGCTTGTTAATTTCCAAAATTGTCAACAGATTCATTTTGTCTCCTTTATTGCAAATATGTGAGCTTTTCAGATATTCTATTGTGATTTTATGTGTTGTAGTTTTAACATTAGTTTCAACATTTAGCTCGAATATCGCAGATTTACTATCGGAAGAAATATGTTCTTTAAAACGAAATTCAAAATTTAGCCCGGTTTGTCCAACGTACGCCGTTCGGCATTCACCACATTCAATTCTATAAACCTCAGATTTTTTATATTTATCTGTTTTGTGTTTGGCATTAAGTAATAGTTTGCTTAAATTCAACCCAATTGAAAAGGATGTTTTTATGTTAAATTTTAATAAGTAGTTGCAAATATCATTTGATAATTGGCCAATATAACTTATACTACCATATTATCTTCTTTCTGGGATTTCCATTATGGAGTTTAGTAACCTGTAAGTTGATTTCTGCTCTTTACGACTAATAATGCGATTCAAAAAATTTATAGGAATATTATTATTTTAAGCTATTTGTTTTATTGTATTAAATTCTATATTAAAATCTTTATCTGATCGAGGGATGGAAAAAGCTCGGTGAACTATTAAACTATATTATGAATCTCGTTCTAAAGAACATATTTCTTCCGATTGTAGATCTGCGATATTCGAACATTTTGAAACTACAAGACATAATATCACAATAGAAGATCCTACATATTTGCAATGAAGGAAACACAATGAATTTGTTTGAAAGTTTATAAATTAACAATATAGAAAAAACCCAGAATTCCAATATATAAATATATATATATATATATATATATATATATATATATATATATATATATATATATATATATATATATATATATATATATAAATACATTATATAAATAACCAATTAGACCTCAACTCCTCCCCATTCCACTAATAAATTGTTAAGGGTTTGGTATAAATAGTTTAACCTGATATGTCTACATTACCAAGCTAGTTAGTCGAGTAATTAACGTATGCTGGCTAGTATTTGGTAGGTCTCGGGCTCAAACCACGGGGCCGACTGATCTGCCATGAGTTTTTTTCAGAGGTTTCCTCATGGTAATGTAAGTCACTGCTTACAAATTTATAAGGCGAATGCAGTATTAATTCTCTGAACCCTACCCACACTTCCTATGTTCCATAAATATCCTGTCTCACCTATCCCTAATGCACTTGTACACACAAGTGTATCCTCTGATCTGGCTGAAGGAGTTAATCCCAAACTCAAGCTACCCGCCTCCCTGACACATACTTCAGGGAGGAATGAAACACGTGTGTTTCCTTTTTTTCCATGTCTACATTTACTTGACAATGATGTGATAGTCGAAACCGATTGTACCTATATTTTAAATACATTGTGTGGAAATTGACGAGAAGAATTTTTTATTTCTGTGTATATGAAATGAGTTTACCGGGTGTAAATGAGTGATGGGCCACCCCTATAACTTTTAATGGATTCTTCGATTTTATTGAAATTTGGGTAGTTTATCTCAGACATAATTTTGAATTTTTTACATACAAAATCAGTATGGCTGACTTTCGGTTTCACAGAAAACGATATAAAAATTAAAAATTTAAATGGAACACCCCATATATTTTTACATATTTTAATTCTGAGGCTTCAAATACATACATTCCATCTGTCAAATGTCAATTCTAGCGCCGTTTCAATTTTGATTTTCCTTTTTTTTTATGGTAGATGGCTTCGACGTCGTCTAAATCATAGATAATTGATTTAAAATATCGCCCAAAGTAATAATTTTTCAAAAAACTCATTTTCGTAATGTTTGTTAACGATTAAATTCTTTTTCGAACCAAAACTCAGTTTTTTAAATAGAAACATACATGGGCCACCCTGTATATCAAAAAGCTCCTTCAAATTCCTTCAAAATGATTCACACATCAGTTTTCTCAAAATCCTAAATAACGAAGTAATTATTAAAAATCTTATTCTTATTAGTTCCATTTGCTCCTGAGATCGACCCTGTTTACGAAATATGAAAAAAAAATTTGACAGATGGAATGTATGTATTTGAAGCCTCAGAATTAAAATATTTAAAAATATACAGGGTGTTCCATTTGAATTTTTAATTTTTATATCGTTTTCTGTGAAACCGGAAGTCAGCTATATTGATTTTGTATGTGAAAAAACTCAAAATTATGTCTGAGATAAACTACCCAAATTTCAATCAAATCAAATAATCCATTAAAAAGTTAAAGGGGTGGCCCATCACTCATTTGCACCCGGTATATTACAACTTGTATTTATGATTTTAAAAATGCCCTTGTTATTCGAATGGAAATGAGACAAATTAGTATATACTTATTTTTCTCTCTCGCTTCAATGAAATTTAGAATATTAAATGTTAAACCGAATGTATTCTAGAATACTGATCGAAAATCGTTTTTATTCAATATTTTCAATCACTACTTCACTTACTTGTATTCATGCACTGCAGCTGAAAATCATCAATTATTCATTACCTTGACTGCTATTATTTAAAGAGAGACTAAATAACCTTCAAATTCAACATTACACTTCAATAAAAATTTAATACATACTTATGTGTCAATAATGAAATAACAAAGTAGTTATTTTCTAGTAGGTATAAAACAGAAAGTGATCAGTGATCAATATACCTAGTCACAAATTAAATCAATTCATTCATTTCAAATAATTTTGTTGTGAGGTGTTTCAGAGTATTTACTTAAATTGCTAATACAATTATTTAATCAAATTACAATAAAATTTTCTTGATAATTTTATAAGCTGCTTTCATAAAAATAATTTACTTATTTATTTATTTGACATTTCTCGCCAAAAAATTCCAATAAACCTCTATTTTGTGAAGAATATTTTTGAATATGTATTAGAATTATTCAAGAATTGTTTTCTTAATGAAATAATAGCTATGAAATTCTGAAGAATCAATTATATTAAGCAATTGTGGGATTTATGTCATTATACACTGGATTCATATAGTGTTTATATTTAACAACGTTTCGCAGATTAGTTTCATCTGCTTTCACATCCCTCTATAAAAACAGTGCATCTAAATTATAATTCTCAAGTAAAATGTAATTCTGAAGAATGTTCTCATAATCTCATCTAATGGGTTGTCAGTTCATCCATTTTTGTTAATTTCATTTGACATGGTCAATTCAGTTGTCAGTTCTAGCCTATTTCGACATAATTTGACATTTTTGTCACTCAAATGAATGTCAACGTGATTTTAGCGAACTGAAATGAAAAACGGAAAGAAACAAATAGGTCTGGGCATCAAGTTAGTTCTCCCTCCTCGTTTCAGTTTTTGCCTTTTATAGCCTTTTTATTCGATCATTTCGGATCCCATTTCCATCTCCGTTTCAGTCGAACTATCATTTCCCATTTTCGTTAATTTCTTGTTACTCGATCTGTTAAGTTATCAATTTGTTCTAGTCCATGTTGATATAATTTGATATAATTGTTACCTCGAATAAATAAGTATCAACGTGATTTTCTTGTCAGTTCCAGTCCACTTTAACATGATTCGATATAACTGTCACTCAAATGAAAATGTCAACGTAATTTTAGTGAAGTGAAATGATAATGGAAATGAAATAAATAGGTCCGGCCATCCCGTCAGTTCTCTCCGTTTCAGTTTTTGCTTTTCACACACAGGATGAACTGATAGTTTGCCTGAAAAGGAAGGGGAAATTAAAACTGAAATGATCGTGTGAAAAACCTTTAATATGCATTTGGTGGTGTCCTAAAAACTATCCCTTTGCATGTTAAGTTGAAATTAATCCAGACGTTCATAAAAGGTCATTTACACTTTAAATAAAACGTAGATGGGTAGTATCAAAAGAAGATAATACAAAAACTCTATCGCAGCAGCATTAGAAAAGCATCCAGTATAAAATATCTATTTATTCATTCAAGATTTTTGCTCCGAATCTAAAAAAAAATTGCCCTCTATTGTGTAAACAATACTTACTTCTTCCCCGGGGGGTCAACCCTCCAACCAATTCGTCCCAAAACCAATCGTATCCAAGATATCATACGAAACTACGTACAAACTTTCAACCCTATTACTACAAAATTGCGCTCTTTATCGCGTGAACAAGATTTATTTCCTCCTCCGGGGGATCAACCCACAACCAATTCAAATCAAAATGAATACTATACAAGATATCATACGAAACTATCTACCTACAAAGTTTCAACCCTATGGTCCCAAAATTGCACATTCTTCTTATTTCCTCTCCTGTGGTGTCAACCCCTCCACCACAATTCGCACCAAAACCAATTCCATCCAATATATTATAAGAAACTAACTACAAACTTTCAATCCTATTGCTTTAAAACTACGCCTTTATCATGTAAACAAGATTTATTTCTTCCCCCAAGGGTTCAACCCCCCAACCAATTCGAACCAAAACTAAACACCTTTTATTACCAAGATATCTTTCGAAAATACCTACTTACAAACTTTCAACCCTATTACTCCAAAATTGCGAAATTTATCGTCTAAATAAGATTTATTTCTTCTACCGGGGGGTCAACCCCTCAACAAATTCAAACCAATCCTATCCAAGATATCATACGAAACTACCTAGATACAAACTTTCAATCCTATTGCTACAAAATTGTGCCTTCTGTCGTGGAAACAAGATTTATTTCCAAAAAAATTAGATCCAAAATCAATTCCAGCTAAGATATTATACGTACCTCTTTATAAACTTTCAACTCTATTACTTCAAAATTGCGCCCTTTATCGTGTAAACAACGCTAAAATACATATGAACATATATATATATATATATATATATATATATATATATATATATATATATATATATATATATATATATATATATATATATATATATATATGGACAATTATATTAAATCATATCTGAATGTACTAGAACCGACCCTTGCAAATTATATTGCCATTTATTCGAGGTGACAATTATTCAAATACTGTTAAAGTGGACAAGAACTGATATTTGAAGGGATGGTTTAATAAGAAATTAACAAACCGTATGAACTGACGGTTGGACGGAAATAAGAACTGACATTATCGTATAAAAACCCTTTAAATTATATCCCACTATATTAAATAGTTATACACGTCCCATCTCTTTAAAAAAAAAAAAAATTTATTACCTGACAAATATGACTAACATAGACCAGACAACATTAAACTAGTGAGAAAAAACCAATTATTTTTTCAAACATCACGCCTGCGAAATATAATTGAAATTATGTAACATATGAAATTTTCAGTTGACATCGTAAAGATAGCTAGAAACGCCAATAATTCCATCATTCCAAGCAGAAATTAATTATTTGCATCGTCTCTAATTAAATGTTTTCGTTTGAATCCGGTGACATAAATTCAAAAAAATGTAACATTTCAAACTAAACAAGAAACCCATTTGAAATATCAGAGCATCCAATCTCTTTTAATCTGTATCAAGTGACCCTCTGAGGTCCACTTCCAGAAAAATGAAAGCATTCCAGAACAAATGAAATGAACTCCCCAGAGTAGCATACACATACATTATTTAGGTCGATTTCGAGAAATGAGAGGAAAAGAAGCCGATCTTGTGACCTAGAGTTAGATTAGCGAATATCTCCACGAATTTCGCGAATTTTTATTCGAAAGAATGAGGAAATATCGACTGATTTATTCATGAAGAATTCCTAATCAAATTCCTTTGGATCTCTCGAATTTCTATGAAATTTTCTTTTTCGAATTAGGCCTAAGAAGTTCACTTCGAAATTCGTTAAAGAAAAAGATTTTTTAAACTTTTTATGAGATATTTGTTCATCCTTACGAAAACAACCGAAGAATATCATAGAAAATGTTAATCAGTTTGTGTACGTCCGTTTTATATTTTTTGGGATTTCATGTGACCTAACAGCTGTTGGACAGATGATGGAGTAGTGAAAAATTTGAAAATTGGCGTCTTATAGGATTTTATAAGATGATATGTAGATAGTTGGACATGAGTTAAGGTTAGGAAATTATCCAATTTCGCACCACTAGCATATAGCATAGAATTTTATATTCAGTAAAAGAGATCTAGATAGGTTGGTTAGTGAGACGTTGTTGAGAAAGTTTATTCAATCTAGTAGGTTGAATAAAAGGTTACAAACTCTTCAGTATGTAATATTCGAAATATCAAGACTACAAAAGATTAATTGGAATAAGATGTCTTGACACGTGGAAGGTTGTAAGTTTTTCCCGTAGCATGAGATGGCTTGCTATGAAAAAATAACATTCGTTAATATATTTCAATCCAGAAGTGAGAAACTATATTTTCTCTAATCTCCAAATATTAATTTGCAGAAACTGAATAAGCAAATAACATCATAAAGTGTTACCGTTCGAACTTGTGTTTATGTTTTCCCTTGAAATAAGGAAAATATGAGAACTGCGTTTGTACTAACGTCCCTTACTTGCCGGAAAACTTCCCAGATAAATTTTCGTTTCCAATAACTTCAATTGTAGATAACATTTTCAACTTGAGTTATGCAAATTTCCATACTTGCTCAATATCTTTCAAAAAATATATTATTGAAGGCAGTATCGAACTTTACCCGATTGAAATTGGTAAGATCAGAACTAGCCATTTTTACTGCTGGTCTGTTAGAGTTTTTTTCCAAATAGGTTTCAATCGTGCACTTAAGCTATAGTTACTACTTATTATTCCAAACAATTTTGATGATTAACAAAATCCTCCATAGTTTTTCAAATAACTAGGTACCACAATGGACTTCCAAATAATAAAAGTTACAGACAAATGGAAATTACAGAGCAATTATAAACTCAAAAAAAATTGATTCTCATCAAAAAGCTTCTTATAACTGTATCGCCTAGGGAGTATAATGTGCTCTAAATATAATAAAAAATCTTATTTCTGATAACTTTTCTTATAGTTAACACTACAATTTTTATAATTCTTTTTTAAGTTCTTGAGTACCTACCCATATGCCAAACTAAGTGTCATGCAACATCAGCGTCATTCTGTTTCCATTATAAAGTCTGATATCTAGAGACAAAGTTAATGAGTAACAATTACATAATTATACCTATATTTTTCAAGGCTAAAAGTAATTTTGGATTGTATTAATTAAATCGATAAATTGCATTGAAAATCAAAATTTCACAATTAATGCAATTTCTGCTAGAATAATAAGGAAATAGCTGTCCTTTTGTCAAAAATTTTTTATTATAGTCTACAATTTCATCGAAGTCAGGGGAACTAGTTTTTGATATTAAATTAAAAATCAACAGAGTCTATGTTACAAGTATCATCCTCAACAAAAAAAAACATAAAATTAACTCTCACAACATATAAATTGTTAATTTTTTCCAAAAGTAAAGAATATATAGGTATATATATATATATATATATATATATATATATATATATATATATATATATATATATATATATATATATATATACCTATATATATATATATATATATATATATATATATATATATATATATATATATATATATATATATATATATATATATATATATATATATATATATATATTGGGAGATGATACTAATTTCAGGAATATGTCCACGGATGCATTTTGAACGTATTCGAAGATGATATGGTCAAGAGAACTAGGGGTAGATATGTTTAGAATAAAAGTCGCTTGATAATCTTCTAAGATTAATTTAATAGTGGAGATTTTAATTTTATCTGATTCGATGTCAATTTCATTGAAGAAACGTGAGTGAAGACTTTTAAAATCAGAGCGTTAATTCAAATTAGAAAGCTATTTTCATAACTCCTTCAAACATTTTTTTTTCATTGGCATTGCTTATTTCAATCTGGTCTAATATTTCCCGCGCCAGACCTGTCGCATCGACGAAACTGCAAAATTTTCCTGCACAATTCGCGAAATGGTATAAACGGGCAGCACTCAAATATATTAAAATATAATTCGCAGCGAATTGGTAAACAAATAAATTGTCAGTTTTTCGAAATACACACGTACGTCTGAAGTGAGTGACGTTTATTCGATTCGAAAATGATAAGTTATTCGGCATCATTCGTTTTAGGAGGGGGCGGCCATCTTGAACCGAATTGTTCAATTCAACCAAAGCAAAATATTTCGCATGAATATTTACATGAGTTATGTATTTACATTTTTCAAAGGAGTTTACAGATAACTTAAATCTTGGTAACTGCATGTCGTTCAAATGATCAATTCATAAAACTGGTCGTGAAACGTAATCAAAGATTTGAACACCAAAAATATGTAACAGGGACAGATGTGATAGGTAGGTACTTGATATGTGTGACAATCAAGGAGACGCTCTTTATGTACAACCAAAAATAAACAATTCAGTCTTTTTTATCAAAAAAGTATGAAAAAATTCTTTTGATACGTTTCTACAGTTAGAATTCATCAAAAATCATTTCAAGTAGTTAGACTTATAGTTTTTATCAGTGGCGGATACAGCTCCTGAAAAAAGGTCCTTTACTTAAATGCTTAAATGACAGTGCTTTACTCTCGGACTCTGCGTCTAGGAATAACCAGGGCCGGCGAGAACCATCACGGGCCCCTGGGCTGAGCGATCCCGGGCCCTCTATTTTCCTGATTTCTTACTAAGTTTTTATAAGTACACCATATGCAATTCGGGACTTATATATTAAAAACGAACTGTAAGAATAATTTAGATTTTTTTTATTTATCACTGTTAACCTTGACATGAACATTGACGTGAATAGAACATTGAAATATGGCTACCTTCTAAGGCCCCTACACACGGACGTTGATGTGTTAACACATCAACGTGCATCCAAGAACGTGCAACCAATAACGCTAATGTGGATGCAAAAATACACACGTTTTTGAATGCACATTCCGGATGAATGTCGCGTTGATGTTTTCTGAATCGCTTGAATTTTTGGATGCGCATTCAAATAAACACGTGTATCTCTTAACGTGTGGAGGCGATTCACCGATGTTTGTGCATTCTTAAAGCAGTGGTTGTGGTTAATCTTTATTTTTATTTCTATTTTTCCTGTCACAAGAGCTGAACATTCTTCTTCGAACAAAACTATGGTTTTGTTCGAACGTGTGTACGCAATCTGCTTGCACGTTTTTGGTTGCGCGTTCATGTATTAACACATCATCTTCCGTGTGTAGCCCGCTATAAGCTGCATCAACAAAATTATCATGTTTTATAATAAATACTAACTTTAGTTTCTTTAATTCAAAATTTTTTTTTTGTAAGCATAGGTCTAAATTTATTTTTCAAAGTTTTTGTAGAAGTTAAAGAAAAATTATTTATTGTCAAAGAAATACATGATATTATTCATAAAGAATTACTCTATAGTCATAATAGACATTATAAATTACCCATAGAAATTTTTTGATTTACGTTAACAATTTTGATAGGCTAAAATCCTTCTTTACAATAACCTAAATATCCTTATTCACAATAAAGTCCCCTTTCTGGCCTTCCTCATGGCAAACTCATCAATGATGATGTCCTCTTGCAAGGTCCGTTCCACTGCTAAAACACTCAAGCTTGACAGTCTGTCTCGATACATTGTTGAGCGTAACACGTTTTTTACTCTATTCAGAGTAGAGTTCAAATGATGGTAGGCTTCTGCCACCAAAGTTGGCTAAATATATTAACTTCAGGTTAATCAGCAAGTTCAGCTCTTAAATCTCTTGGGTACTTCTGAACTAGATCTGCTGCTTAGTTTCCAATAAGGTCATCATTTTTAATTTCTTTAAAGGTCCATAACACCGAGAAGTTTTCACACAGTTATATTTCCAATGAAATTGTCCAGGATAACGTTGAAAACGTTACGCTCGAAAACTGCCTTTATTATACTCGTCCTCTGCATTATCCTCGCAGTCTTCACCAGCTGGTCTCTTTCGTTTCTTTCTTATTTTTTGTTCCTCTTGAAGTTGTTGGGGCCAACCAATGTTTTCAGTCACTCTCTGAGCTTTACTAAATATTCGACCCCATCCTTCAAAGCGAAGATTCTTCAAATTATCTATCAAAGAACTCAAGTTTTTTGATGCAACATCCAACGTTCCTTCACGACACTGCAGCACTCTGTTTACATTGTCTATTGACTTCAAATTCTTGAACCGAGTAGATGCAAGAAGGAGGTAGTTAAATGTTTTGAAATAGGTTTTCAGCCTATCTATGTCTCGACGATTTTCTGCAGTTAAATTTAACTTAGTTCATCAAGGGCCTTTACACTCCCTGGCAGATGTTCAGCAACTGGGTTGACGGTATCTACTTTGGCTGACCAGCGAGTTTAATACATTGAATGAAGAGAGCTTGGTATTATATTTTTGAGGATTTCTCATCTTTGGGGGCTAGAGCCAAAAACATTGTACAATTTTTGAACGCTTCCAAAAATTGATCGTCTATCAGTAGTTGTGTGTCAGCCGCGGTCGTGTTCCAGCCGCCATCGCGCCGTTTTGTTACACTAATAACAATACATTACTAAAATGCTTGATAGCTTGATTAATTCGCTTACTCACAGTTGCGACTTTATTCATGGCTAAAATTAAATTAATACTTAGTGAACTGGAAAACCAAGACTAACTTTTTTGAGTTGAGCAGATAACATGTACAGAAAGGAATTTTACATTTGGCCGTGCCGGGCCCCCTTCGGGGTCCCAGGCCCCAGGGCTCTGGCCCCTCCTGCCCCACCCTCTCGCCGGCCCTGGGAATAATGTTATAGTTTAAGTTATACTTATGTTTATAAGTTATCGAATCAGATTGGGAATTACACCTTGTGTGCAATGTAAAATGTATTTTAAATAACATTATAGTATTACTTCATTATTTTAAATAGCATACAATTTTCAATTATTTTTCACCTACTACTTGCATTATTTAAAGAAAATTATGATCAAAATTTGTAACAGACTATCGAAAAATAACGTTAAAACAATTTGTACAAATAAAAGAAATTTGAAGTCATTCTTGGTCAATAATAAAGAAAAATCTGAAATCGGAGAAAACAAATATCGAAAAAATATTTTGCGACGAATTTCCTGCTTTTTGTATTAGACAACCAGGAAGGAATTTAAACATTCGTGTTGAAGAACATAAGAAGTCAATTTTACAAAATAAAAATGCCACTGGCTTCTCCGAACATTGTATAATATCTAATCATTTCCTGGATTTCAACAAAACCCAATTGTTGCATTCAGGCAACAAGGGAAAGCGCCTTGACCTTCTTGAAATTCTGGAAATAAGTTCCGCCCATAATAGTCAATTACACCTTGTAAACGAACAAATTGATTTTCAGGTATCACCTTTGCTTTTGTCTGTTTTATAAAATAAGATGTAATACTCTCCTGTAGTCAGTCTCGATAATGAGTTCATAACTCGAAACATGTCCATACAGTATCTAAATATTTTTATATAGTGAAACTTAAGCCAACTGTGTTTTATTCCAAGGTTTAAACTTTATTCTTTATGATGTTTCACCAAGTGATGTGCGAGAATTCAATCGCAGGTATATATATATATATATATATATATATATATATATATATATATATATATATATATATATATATATATCTTTTATATATATATATATATATATATATATATATATATATATATATATATATATATATATATATATATATATATATGGATATGGATAATTCTCTTTCGTACTTCAAACTCTTAGTGAATCTCTCTGATTAGATAGAATTATGAAGCAGAAATCACAGGTGTTCCTAAAGATGAATAGGGGCTAGAATAGCACAGGTGAAGCTTTGAAGTCTCCTTGTTGCATTCTGGAACGCTACCATTGCTCAGGTCAGCGCATCTACATACTGGTACTGGAGACAATAGCCACTGATTTATCGAAAACATTTCAATTCTCGACATAATGTCTCTTTGATTTGTGACAATACGGTTGCAAACATTATCGGCAACAACATAAATCAACGGTTGCTGTCTTCGGAATTCAAAGAAGAGAAGAATCATAAATAGAAAAACCTGACTAGACTGGGCTATTTTGTGACCATAAATTGCTGAATATATAAATCTAGGTTTTATTCGTCCATTGTTTCATTTTTTCGCGATTGTAACTGTCTGATAGAGATTGAAATTTCTGAATTCAGTTGTGGGATTGTCTAGAACGTCATTTTTGATAATCTCAAGTTAAACACAGGACCATTTGGTCATAACGAAATGCTATATATATATATATATATATATATATATATATATATATATATATATATATATATATATATATATATATATATATATATATATATATGTTACATTATAATTCTTTTGATGGTATTCCGGACACTAATTATGCATCTGTATCTTGTTCATTCATATAGATATATCAGAGAAGATTAAGTTTTCTTTTAATAATTAAGAACTATTCAAAATAAAGCGTCACCTTTTGAAAATATTTTTGAATTTAGTTCCTCTTGGGCCATGAAATTGATCCTAGGTATATCAATTTTTAGCGTTTATGTTTCAGCAGTTAACTACCTATATTCAGTTAAACTACTACAACTATTAACTATGTATTTAAGCTCATGTGAATAAGCGTTTAGGTATATTTATTACAAACTTAAATCAATAAGTTCCCAGTTTCAGAGTGGTCTTTATTAGACTAAAATATTGTTGGAGACAAGGGCTATCATAATTTCCGGAAACTTCAAGATTCCTCGTCAGAATTAACTCACAGTAGTGGAAAGAACCTGATGAAAACTACAAAGGTTTAAGTGGTTTAGGCTAAAAGACATCACCCAAAACAAAACTTCTAGTACAAACAAGGAATTGATAAGTTTGTTTTATCCTACTTAACTGATTTCTTTTCCTTACATTATTCTGCGTAATTTGATGCAGCTAAAAGATACCAAACACGAGTATTAAACAAATAGAAAGAAGGAAACGGATTCGAAATTTGAAAGAGATTCTAACTTCAATTCCTCTTAAAACTGAATGGATTTTAGCTTTCTCTTATTTTATTAATTCTCTGTTTTGAATTTAAGTATTCATTGGTTACTATATAGTCACTTACTAGTGTCATTCCAAAGCAATCAAGATAAATAAGGTGCTTTCACAGATCTAATTAAAAATGTTTTCTCTGCTCCAAAATAAAGTCCTAAATATAACATAATCACTGTGAAAGAATGAGACATATTAATGGAAAATTTTAAAAACTAATCAATATTTATTATTGCCTCGCAATTGAAATATGATTTAAGTAAATATAAAATTGTTCAACTTAATAAATAGAATTGATGCACACCTCAACAGCAGTTAAGCTAACTAAATTGCTTAATAAACCGTAGTATCTTCAAACGCGTTCCAAATTAAATTGAAGAAGATTAAATCCAAGCATGTTTATTCTAATAAAAGTTATACCTTTCCATAGTAATACAAGTTCTTTTTCTATCCGAAGAGACTCAAAAAGAGGTAATCTCTGAATAAGAGTGAAATTATATTCAGAAGTAAACAAACATTATATTTACAAACTTTCAAGAAATTGAATTTTTTTAGATTTTGTACAAACACTCTGAAGAACTAGTTCAGAATTATAGACAACTTGAATTTTTTCTTAAATTAAATGGCAGTTAAAATCGTGATCTGTGACCCATCTGCATGAAAATTCACATGGATTGCTAATTTTAATTAGAAAATATGAGTGTAATTGAGAAATAGATTCAATTGAATCATGTTGCACATAAACTTGTTGGCTGCAATGATACCAATCGTCATTTAGTAGGACCACGCACGAGCCGCCAACCGCGGCGGTTGGCGGTCGGGCGGTTGTTAATTTGTACAGGAATATATGGTAGACAACGCACGGGCAGCCGCGTAACCGCGCGGTTGGGCGGTTGTCGACATCGGGCGCGGCGAACGCGGCAACCGCGCGGTCTTGCGGTTGTCGATTTGTACAGACTTGAATGGCAGACCACGCACGAGACCGCAATATCGCGCGGTTTCCCTTCATTATCAATTTAACATTTGTACTAAATTTGATATTTTTAGTCACTCCGGTAATTTCCTTTTCAATTTTGTTCAGTAATTCACCGAAAGACGACGTTGACATAATGGTATAATTGAAAAATTTGTCTTCGAAGCTTCTCAATTCTCTATAGAAAAAATAATTGCAATAATCTAATTCGAATTGAAAAAAGCTTCTAACATCATTTAAAATTGTAATTGAATGATCAATAGTTATTTTTCTCTTTAATTTTATATCCAGGACTCATTTTTCAATCAGGATATTTTTCATTCGAATTTTCGAAATTAAAAATGAAGTTTTTTCAATAATTAAATCATCGATTATTTTTCATTGGAATTCCAACAGCAATAAAATGTGAAAGAATATCAAGAAACTTTGACCCACTTTCAACGCACTGCAAAATTATCATCTGAAATGTTTCAACAGAAGTAAGATCTAAGATATTTATCTATATTCATGGATGGCAAAATTGAAACTTTTTTTTATGATTTGGAATTTTGAGTCAAATTATACAAAGCCGAAGCGGGTGGTTCACTGGTAAAATGGGATTCTGTGGGGTGAGAACGAAGCGAAAATAGGAATAGTAATTTCAATAATTTAATATGCACCCTAACGTCAAATCTCAGGGGTCTTCACATCAAATTCGGCTGAATATTTAAGGCCTAATCCCATTAAAATTGAAATCCATGCAAAACAGACGGCTAAAAATAATAATGTCTCTTCTTTTATTCCAAATGCAGTCAGAAAAACAACTATATTTATTTTTCTTTCAGAAAATGAAAAGTAGGCGATGCGTATTTCATAAAATCCAGGTTTTTGCATTATATTACTTATAATGCAATATATATAATAGGTATACTAAGTGCTATCTATCTGCTTGTCTTTTTTATGAATTACTATAATATAAGCAATACATACCTACAAGTGTAATTTTCGCTTCGTCAAAATTATTTAAATTTATAAGTTATTATTTATTAATTCAAAAGATAGGTAACTACTCAAGTAGAATACCCTGAAATGGCCATGAACCTGGTCATTGGCCAACATCAATAATTTCATAATAACTTCATAGAAAAATTTTAATCCGGCTTGTCAGTTTCTTAATATTTACCTGAGAGTTAAATAGAAATTTACTAAAAAGGTTTTTTTTACGATCGTGCTGAAAGTGGTACTTTTCCGCACTAGCCTTCAGCCACAGGGATAACCTCGAAGAATCAACAAAATTCAAAAAGACATGTCAAACAAGATTCTAAAGTCAAGTTTTAATCTATAGAACGCTACTCATTGTTCTTTTTCTATAAATCACCGTTTTTCAACCTTTCAGGATTCACGGTCCAATTTTCACTCATTTTCGTCGCGCCCCTCATGCAATAAAATGTATACAATAATAATATAATTAATATATTTTGAGTTTTTCGGCTATAAACCTACACTACGACCTTTATTTTATACCTTACAAATTACCAAGCATACGGAAATTTATTGAAATTTGGCACCCACAGGTTAAGAATCGCTGCTATAAAAATTTTGAACAATACTGGTATTAAAAGTTATTTATTAATTTCTGATATTGGAAATAATATAGTTCCAGTTTACTAGTTGTAGAAAATATATGCTGTTGCTAAAATTTATTCCGCACGCTCGTAGAAAACAACGACACGTTGCAGACATTGGCGCTGGAACGGGGGGGGGTGCAGGGGGCACTTGACCCCCCCCACTGTTTCAGAAGGGGAGCAAAGTATTCTTTTTGCCACCCCACTTTTTGAGAAATAAAAAATATTTATATCTCTTCAAAGCTCAGTTCTGACTGCAAGTGGCGCGTTGGAAGGGGTAAGATTACTAACGAAAAGACTGGACGATCTTCGTTCCGAAGAAAGATTTGAAGATATTTATAAGGGCGTTGAAGATCTTGCCGATAAGTTGGATTTGAAGTACCCATCTGAACCAAGGAAAAGAAAACCACCACGAAGATTGGAACAAACCAAAAATCCTGAACAAACCAAAAATCCTGAACAAACTAAAAATCCTGACCATGAAAACGCGGTTGAAAAAAATATTTTTTGAGGCAATCGATCTTTTGAAAAATGAGCTTGAATCTAGATTTGACCAGAAGAGCTTGAAAGCTGTAGCGTCGTTTTTTTTTTTGTTCTTCTGAAGGTAAGGTGCCAACCATAGAAGATCTAAGAGAAGCCCTCGGAAAATATGATGAGGACTTTGATATCGAGGACCTCCATACACAATTGAAAATGATGAAAAATTTGCCTGGGGGACGATTGAAATCTTGCGTCGAGTTGGCTGATCTTTTTCAAACTTCATCCACTGTAACGAAGAATATTTTCAACGAAGTCACGAAATTGCTCACACTGTTGTTAACAGTCCCAGTTTCTGCGGCGACATCGGAGAGATCATTCAGCGCCTTAAGACGTCTGAAAACATACCTTCGGACAACAATGACTCAAAAAAGATTGAACCACGTGACGCTGCTTCACGTTCATAAAGAAGAAACGGCGTCCATCGATATACATGAAGTATTGAGAGAATTTGTTTCGCGCAAGGACAGATCAGTTGTTTTTGGTAAAATATAGAATTATATGTTAACTATGTCAAAAAAAAATATTTTGAACGTGAACTAATATTTTTATTAAATAGCAAATAAATTTTTAGTTTAAATAAATCTTTTCAAATTGATCAACAAAGCTTACACAGTAATGATAATTAACACTAAGTTACACATTTCACTGACTACTCTACAATTTTTATTACCAGTATACATCAATGCTGATAAAAACAGTTACATGGGGTTAGGTAGTAAAAAATTTTTCACTTTCGGTTTGCCCCCCCAAAAAAATTTACCTTCCGGCGCCTATAGTTGCAGAGTTGACTTTTTTCATAGAGAAATGAATACCCGTTCTTTTCAATTTTCAATTAATTTCTTGGGTAGGTATTTGTATAGGTATTTATTAGCAATGAATACTGAGATTGATTAACCTGACCCGAGTTACATCTAGTGAATCCCTGTGAAAGACATTTGTCTTGTCAATCATGAAATGCTTCACTACATAATAATCAATAACATATTCTACTGATCTAGAGAACATCATATGATCTTCAAGATGTTCAAAAAAGTTCATTTGCAGAACATATTCTATCCTAATCGGCCATTAGTCCAACGAATACAAGTATTGCAAAAATACTAATCATCAATCATGCTTTTCGAGAATAGTACGTTGACAAGCATTTTTATGTGTTATGTATAAAATGTACTCAATTATAATTTTCTCTCTAGCCTAGAAATATCTATAAAAATAAATTTAAATTTGTTATTTAACCTTGTTCCTATTTCATTTCATTTTAAACCTACTCTGGAAAATCATAAACGTACAGAGACACCTATTTGTAACAATTGCATCTGCTTGTAAGAATTCACAAACGTCAGGTAGAAATCTGCAGATGCATACAGACTGCTCAGTAAATACTCGTAAAGTTTTCAAGTATAACAGAAGATGGCGCCATCAAAAATATTTTTCATATCATTAATTTGGAGATTTCCAATTCCAAACATGAATAATTTTTATTATTTTTAAATGAATAACCATATCTGAAACTAAAAAGAATTCATGAATTTCATTACATATCATATTTACATTACAGTTAAAGTAAGTTCTTGCAAATTAATAAAATTTGGAGCAGCACATAATATAAATAAATCAGTTTATTCTACAGTAATATAGTTTGAGCCTATAATTTGAACAAAATAACCATTGTCCAGATTAGTGCTGAACACTGTTGCCAACCCCAACTTAGTGAAAAACTACATATGTGTTTTGCAAAAACTGTAGATTTTAATTTGAAAACGGTAAATGTACAGTTTTTTCTTAGTTTATGATTTCAAACTTTATTTGAAGGTGGTAATCAATAGAACAAACATTGGAAATCAAACTTTTTATCAAATCATAGAAATTATTTGAAAAATTATTGAAATTAAAACATGTACAGCATTCATTATGATATGACACATGTTACAAGACTATACCTATCAAATACAATTACCTGCTATTTCGCTCTCTATCTGCGAATTTTCTTGATTTTTCACCTCTTAATTGTTTTTGAGATCGTACATAATTTCATTGAACTTTTCGTAATCAATTTCGAAACCATTTTCAATTTCAGATCTCGATTGTAGAGTGCCTTTTATTGAGCTCGTAGAAAGTTCATTTCTTATTTTTGTTTTCAAACAAGCGCTCTGGCAGACACAGAAGTTCTTTGGTAACAGTTCGCGAAACACTGTTTACTTCGTTATATTGTCGGTGCATATACTTGAAATGATATAATAGTTCATAGTATTGACGCTAGCATTTAAAATTAAAAAAACTGTAGATTTGGAGGCCAAAACTGAAAACTGGGAACATTTTAAAAAAACTGTAAATCTACATTTAAAACTGTAGGATTGGCTACACTGGTGCTGACGTCATTGCCGTCAAATTTGTACGGTTATGTCATCAGTCCGATCATTCACGTAGTAGTAGATCATTGACGACGTCAATGATCTACTATCTACTACTACGTCAATTTGACTTAGTAGTTAGTTTTACTACGTCAATGAGTCCGATCCCAGTCAGCACAAGTACGTCCTATGGACATTTTGAAAACGTCCACTCTGGACATTCAGGACGTCCATTTCTGGACGACGGACGTCTTATGGACGTTTTGAGGACGTCCAATGTTACTAATCAGGATGTCCCGGGGACGTTCATTTTAGGTCCAAATAGGTCGTAAAATGGACGTTCATTGGACCTACAATTGACGTTTTCGGGATATTCAAAATATATTCATCTGACAAATTTAGAATCGTTTTACAAAGTGAAATGAGTACATACTAGCATATATTTTATTGGCATATATGTACAAGTTCATTATACTTATTAAATCAAAATTTTTATGGTCTGCAAACCTGGCGCTCTCGAGCTCGTTTGAGCCACTGCAAGGAATCTTCGGTTTCTTTTTGATTTCCGGCTTTGTTGGCTTTTTCTGTTCAATGATAAGGTACTTTCAATTTGGACTCTGAAAAAAAAAATCTTGATATGTTTCAAGTATTTGCATTTATTTATCCTCTCAAAAACAAAATGAAGTGAGAAACTTCATTATCAATAGTAAGTGCAATCACATGGAAGCATACATCAGTATCAGTGTTGTCAGTGATTTGAAATAATTCATGATTTCATAATATAAAATGACTTGCCTGTATAGTATATTATTATGCTTCTGCTCTGCTTTCACTTGCTTTCACACCACAACACCAATTTGGATAACAGTTGGTATGAATGATGGAAATAAGACGATTAGTCCGTAATAATGTTCAGAAGTACAAATTCCCCGTGCTCTATTTTATATGTGGATAAATAACTATGATAAAATAACTTTAATAAAATAACACTGTTACGATTAGTAATCTTGAATATTAGGACTTAGAGGCGCCATCTTCTTGACACAGTGACACACACACATCACGCAGACGCGGAATTTTCTTTTCCCAAGCATTTCATATAGACCAATCAGAACGATTTTGGCAATGGCGGCATATTCGAATGAAATGAATATTTCCTTCCTCAAAAACACATGTAGTGAATTGGATATATTTAATTTTCTTCGTATTTTTGTCTATTGCCTGAGAAAAAACATCCTCAAAAGCTTGAATCAGTATGCCAATGAACGTATATTTTGACGAGATCTACCACATACTTAGCACCCCAGGGGCTAAGTTAACGTGCATCGATATAGAAAATTGAAAATTTTATATCTCGAAAACGATCACCTCCAGCGTTGTTGAGAGAGTGTACCTTTTTTTATTTGAAAAAGGTGTGAGAATTAGTTTTTTTCATGAAAAATGTCAAAAAAGTTTGCTGTCTAAAAAGTTATAGGGCAATTTTGAATAAATAATGACAGCGTAAAGCAGCGCCTTCTAGGCGCTACATAAAAATTAAAGCCAAATTATTTTTTCCCACCCCGGGTGCCAAATTTCGTGCGAAAAACATAATTTTAGCAGAAGTAATTTTTAAAAAAATTTTTAAAAAAATCAATTTCAACACCCTGTATCTCCTAAAAGAAGCATTTTCGGACACAAGTTTACATTAGCTTTTTTTCTTAAAATTGTCTCAAGTATACGTCATTCAAATATTTTAACGTACTTACTGTATATAAGACATAAATATGTATATATGTTTGATCCAATATCAAAATATAAGTATATTATTATACCTACTCTATGTTCAATTTAATCTATTTTTCTTTAAGAACCGTAAATTGGACGTATTTAAGACGTTGGATTGTGGACGTCCCAAGGACGCCAATTTATGGACGTCTTAGAAACGTCCAGAAAAGGTCCTGGACGTTCAGACCAGAAATGGACGTTAAATGGACGTCTTCTGGACGTCCTGTGCTATCTGGGATGCATCCAAATCCAAACAAACTTTTGTTGTGATTGATTTCTGTATGAGTGAATTAATTTTTGTGAATATTTAATAAAAAAAATGGTTAGAGAATAGCAGTAAGTATCTTATGTATAAATACTGGAGCAAAGTACCTAGAGTTAAAAAAAATATTTTAAGATTATAAAATGCAAGATCTCTTGAGGGCAATGGAATTTTTTCTATGTAAATGTTTCATTGTTAATAGTTATTCTTTAAATATGCTCAATAGCTTATTCATAATAACGTGTAAAATTTAAACATATATGATTTTTATTTATGCTATTGAGGTAATGCATTAATTGCATTTATTAAATCATTGTAGTATTTTCTTGTATAATATATATATATATATATATAATAAAGTATAAACTTCAAAATAAAAACACTTGGCTTATGTTTCACAATATAATATTGTGAAACATAAGCCAAGTGTTTTTATTTTAAAGTTTATACTTTATTTTTTATGATGTTTCACCAAGTGATGTGCGAGAATTCAATCTCAGTTATATATATATATATATATATATATATATATATATATATATATATATATATATATATATATATATATATATATATCCCACGAACAAAGCGGCATCATTTCTCAAACGGTATAGGCTTGCACCCCCGTGTATATTGGTGTATATTAGGGAAACCTCTTTCCGTACATTCCGACTTCTAGTTATTTCCAGCGGATGGTTTGACATCCGTATATTTTAATACAACTTAACTAACCATTTGAATTCCATATACTCTATTTCCAGGTAATCTTACTTCCAGCAATGTTGCCAATTCATAACATCTTCCTGTTCGTGATCGAAACACGTAATAATATGTTTATTAAGAGTTTCATTCATCATTCTGGATTCTGGAAGATACCTAATGAGTTAGTTGATATATTTTTTTTTGGAAGTGCTGATTAAAATCTTACAGCTCTTTTTCATCATCTCTAAGTTTCAGGGATTATTATCATGTTGGAAATGAGTTATCACAGCGCGTTTATTTCCAAATGCTCGAATACATCCTGACGTTTATCTCAAAATTATATAAACCATTGTACAGGCTGTCCAATTTTCGATGTCCTTACGGGGTAACTCGCTTATTTTTAAAGATAGAGATTTTCGGTTTTCGCGAACGTTGGCTACTTTTTTGTGAATCTCACGATACCGCAAACAAAATTTTCATAGCTTGCTTCGTTTTTGAGATACAGGGCGAAGTTGAAAATATTGCATTTTGGCCCCCTCCTGTATCACAGCTGTCTTTTAACTTATAGGAAAAGTAAAAATTGTCTTTTATACACTTTTTTACGTAGAATCTAGTGGCGTAGTCAGATTTTTGAAATGAGCTGTCATTGTTTAGATACAACCCAATGTTATAATTTTTTAAATGAAACACTCTGTATATTTTTCCTTATTCAAAACACAAATACTTTGCGCTTTTCAAAAATATATAATACTTATATAATATTCTAAGTATTAGACCTGTATTTAGATAATATTCTTTTTTTATGGCAAGTCAAGACAAATATCACCTCAATAGATCGTTCGGCGCAATAAACAAAAACATCACTTCCATTTATATAGGGTAGAATGAAAAGTTTTCTTCAAAAAAATATTATTCAATATAAGTTAA
>JARQZK010002236.1:295000-332500 GCA_030704885.1 Cynegetis impunctata | reverse complement strand
CACAGTGTTTTAAATTATTTGAATAACAAATTTCCACACAAAAACTGAAAAATATATCACATACACACAAAAGCAAAGGTGTATACGGTTTGTTTGGATAATAGCCCATAACCAGTGTTGCCACAGAGGCAAGTGAGAATTATGGTACGGCGTTGCTAGAATTATCGATTTTTCTTCAAAATTATGTTTCAATTTTTTTTGTTGATCTGTAACCACAAATCCGAAGACTTTTTTTTTTAGGATGACATATTGTATTTCATGATTTGCACACACAATCTAAACAATATTCCTTTTTTTTTTTTAGTATCACACATCTCGTAATTATTTTCAGGTACTTTCCATAATTATTTATATTATAGTCGAAAAACCTCTAGGTCAAAATTATGTTAAAATTGGAGGAGAAATTATGTTACAATTCGATAATTATGTTACAAACGCCAACGCTGCCCATAACCTTCCTCAACAAAGATGACGGCGTGACGTCACACTACTCTGGCGAACTTTTATAATTTTGTAAATTTATTCAGAAATTGCAATTCAAACAACAAAATTCATTAAGATAATATTTTCCTATTGCAAAAGATGACTGAAATGTATATTTAATACACATGTTAGAAAGCCACCAACAACGTAACTAAAATGCCGAAATAAATAGTGTGAGCAGAAGAGCTTCGTCTCTAATGCCGTATTCTCCCTTCATTTTTATAGGTATAACTCATAATTATGACTTAATAAAAACTAGACTTTTATGAGAAATATTAGTTTTTTCATTAATCGCATTTGATTAATAAAAAAAACGAATATTTCACAAAAAAGTCAAGTTCTTCGATTTCTATAACAATTTTTTAATTATATTATCCCAAGAAGAAAAGTTTTAAAGGCAGTCATGTACCAGAACTCATAAAATATTTCATGTCAATGAATATACTTCTAGAAGTAAGAACAAACTTTATGCAGGTAAATTATTCAAAATAATTGCTCCAATGAAAGCATTTTCAATTCCGTTACATTTGAAAAAAGGCTACTTGAAATATAGTTCCAACTTTTATTCACAGGTTATTCTGAAATAGATAGATTGTAACTATAACTACAATCTTTTACTTTTGCTTTAACATGTGAGCGTTGGACGTTGGTTATAAATTAGAAGTTTTTTCATGATATAATACTAAGATTTGACTATTGAAATCATAATAATTTATTGCAAACAACAAATAGAATACAATATTGACACTTAATATTCATTTACACACTTCAACGACCATTTCTGCAGGAAGTAATTCCAATAATTTCAAATATGCCTCATTAGTGGCTTTTTCGTCAGAAGATTCAATAGTAATTTTCAGTTTATAATTGCTGCAACAAAAATTTTGATTAGTTTGTTGTAAAAATGAAATTGTAGCCAATCTTTCGCTTTTCAAATTCTAATAGTTGTGTTATCTACTACAGAAAATGCTCAAATAAACATCCATTCAGTAAAATCTCTGGAGTAAAATGGAAACAAAACAAGTTATAGGTACTAAGGTTAAATTGATTATTTGCAAATCAAGACTAAAAGTTCATCAGAAAATACCTTGGAAAATTTGATTCAACTAAGAAGAAATGGACACAAAAGTAATCACCAGTTGGGATATTAAAATCACAAGGATATAAGCAGAAATTAATAATTACTTTTTTTCAAACTTGAACTTTATACCGATTCATTAAAATTAGAATATTTATAAGTTCATTGTTAACTCACTGAAATTCTCAGAAATAATAAACTTTCAGCCAATATATAGAATAAAAATAACATATATCCACATATTTGAACAAACCCTGAAATATACTTTTCGTTAACATACTATGGTGAAGTAAGCAACCATGTATAGAAATTAATTTTTACTAAAGAAATAGCTTTCAGACTGCAACACAATATGTTTAATATTCCACTTTAAAAGAAAAGAAAATAAATTTAATGAGTTCCAAGTTTATGAATTGATTTGTTTTAAGTGCAATGCTTTTTATACAGTTCAAACGGGAAGTTACTTTGCGATCAGATATAAATATAATTTCAGATCCTATATAAATATAAAAACATACTTTATTATGGCAACCAACTGCACAAATACAAGCTAAACACATTCCGCAACATTTCTGAAATGGAAATTGCTCTCATTTGCCAAAAGTTTGAGATTAAATTAACTGGAAAGTTTAAAAATTTAGAAAGCAATATCTGGCACTCAATCTAGCGACCTTTTGAATCTTTGAATAAACATAGTAGTCTACATGTCATTGCTCTTTAGAATATTTGAAATCCTGCAACCAGATATAAATAAAATTTCAAATCCTATATAAATATAAAAACATACTCTATTATGGCAACCAACTGCACAAATACAAGCTAAACACATTCCGCAACATTTCTGAAATGGAAATTGCTCTCATTTGCCAAAAGTCTGAGATTAAATTAACTGGAAAGTTTAGAAATTTAGATAACAATATCTGGCACTCAATCTAGCGATCTTTCGAATCTTTAAATCAACATAGTAGTCTACATGTCATTGCTCTTTAGAATATTTGAAATCCCTGACAACCCACCTTAGTAGTATTTTCAACAGTAATCCTTATTTCAGTAAGTGTATTATATCCACTTAAGCTAGACATATGTCTGAAACTAGTCCACTTAATGAATTCATAATTGCAATATATTTTTATGATAACAAATTACGTTAAATTAAATTTTCCTATATATTATAATGATGAACCATCATATAGAAACTTCATAAATTTAATATTTAATTTATACTCTTAATACTTACTCATTATACATATTTGGATAAGAACCGAATTCGACTGCAGGACAAAGTCCAACAATAAGATTCAACTGTGGTAAAATTTCTTCTTCAGTTGTATTCAAATACACATTTTTTGTATAAAAGGGACCATTGCCTCGAAATGAATCATTTGCTACAACAATGAAGGCTTTTTCAAAGAACTGGGGTACTCCAGGGAAAAGGAACACATTTTTAATAGAAATTCTAGGAAAATTTAGTTCTTTATAATACTTGAGTTGTGCTGATTGAGGTATCTACAATAAGATATAAGATGAAAACTTTCAATTTTAAATATATATATATATATATATATATATATATATATATATATATATATATATATATATATATATATATATATATATATATATATATATATATATATATATATATATATATATATATATATATATATATATATATATATATATATATATATATATATATATATATATATATATATATATATCGAGGGGTAAGAACCAGAACGACGTAACAGAAAAAAATGCCAAAATGAGTTATCAGCACTAAGTTACTTCAAATTATATCAGAAACTTAGTAGCAGAACAACGTAACAGTAGGCTGGTGCCACGTGCTAATTCACGTTTGACGTAAAATTATTCTATTGTATTTCTTGAGAGCCAAAACAACGAATCAGTTTTTACGTTAAATACATTTCAAAAAATGTAATATAGTAAGATCTCATTTAACGTAACAAAGTGTTACGTTGAATTAGAAATTATCAACAAGTACGATTTAGAACCTAATTGATGTATCAGTATGATACGTTAGTTGTCCGCTAATTTTATTTTCGTTTTACAAGATACTAATATAAGAGACTACAGTGATACGTTATTTACGTTTTTCTGTTTTCTCCGCCAATTCGCGCCGTTTGCTCATTGTAATGCTGTATTGCATAATAGTATTGTTTGTGTCCACGTGCCGCAGTAAACAAGTCAGTGCGAGTTAGTGAAACAGTTAAAACAGTTATTAGCCGCAATCATTCAGATTAATTATATTATTAGCATGGACATGTCAGAAGAGGAGCAGCGAGGTTCTCATACAGAGTATGAGGAGCATATTAAAAGAAAACTGTCAGCGAGATCTCATCGAGACAAAGCCAAAGAAATGGCTACCAAAGGTGATATATATTTTGTTGAAGTAGATCTCGAGGCTGCTTGTTCTTGTCCTAGTACATCTGCTAAACAGATCTATTATAAAAGGCGGTTAGGTATATATAACTTCACTATGTTATATTTTGAAAAAGATAAACCAGAAGTTTATTGTTATTGCTGGCACGAGGGCATAGCTAAAAAAGGCGCAATAGAGATGGGATCAGCCATATACCAATACATAATTAATCATAACCATGGTAAAGAAATTACCATTATGTCCGACACCTGTGGCGGACAAAATAGAAATGTCAATTTAGCTGCACTATTTTTGTATTGTGTTTAAAAATTCAGTATTTCTGTGATCAACCAAAAATATTTTGAACCAGGACACAGTCAAATGGAGGTGGATAATGTTCACGCTGTAATAGAACATGCAAAAAAAAATGTTGAAATTTTTCATCCGGCATCCTTCTATGCAATTTTAAAATCAGCTAGCAGAAAGCAACCTTTTAATGTTATAGAAATGGATATTGATGATTTTTTGAACATAGCGGCTCTCAGAAAAATATTAATTAAAAATAAAGTTATAGACACTGAAGGCAACAGGGTAAATTGGCTGAAAATGAGACATATTCAATTCAGAAAAGACACGCCAGGATTAATATATTTTAAATACGATCAGTTATCAGAAGAGGTAGGAGAGATGCTATCAATGACATAATCATTCAAAAAGCTTACCGTGGGCCACAGACAATTTCACTTGAGAAGTATAACGATTTACAATCTCTATGTGAAATGGGAATCATCCGCCCCCAATATCAAACCTTTTATCAATCGCTGAAAGCAGGCAATGCATCCATCATTAATGATTCGGATGCAGATTAATTAATAACTATTAACATTAGGCGTCTGAATATTGCAGTTTTTATAGGTAGCTCAGTATTATTATAAATAATGTATTTCATACAATTTGTTTTAAGTTAAAGAATGTCAAAGTTTTTGTTTTACTAGTAAGATTACAATAATTATATTTTTTGTTGTTGTTTTATCACTGTTATATACCGTTATATTACAATATTTATTTTTATAGTATTGAGGAATAATAGTATGTGTGAAAATTAATTTTCTAAATTAACTATATATATTGGGCAGCTGACTTAAGATTTTCAGAGTCCTATACATAAGTATCCTGCATGCACACACCTTGTTCACGTCAAATATTTTAAGTGCCCCAATATAACTCTATAATTAAAAAAAAATACATTTTTTCAATCTGAAGAAGTAACTTGCATTGTTTTATAACATAAGGTACTTTATAATAAATATTTTCTAAAAAAAAAACGTTTTTTTATTACAATAGGTACCTACTTACGTTAGGCTGATTCCTACATTGTAACTATTCATTAAGAGCCAAATTAACGTATCATTACATTTTTTCAAAAAAAAAATTATATTCCAATAACCTTAATACCTTTATTTTTGTGAAAAGTATTGTCAAAAGTACAATAGTAGGGGAGTATAATATTGTATTCAGACTTGAAATCAATTTCTATAGTAACACAACACATCGTAGTGAACATTAATTATATAATATTAAGACATATTTTTGGCTCTCCTGAACATTTAACAAATTTCTGTTACGTCGTTCTGGTTCTTACCCCTCGATATATATATATATATATATATATATATATATATATATATATATATATATATATATATATATATATATATATATATATATATATATATATATATTTATTTATACGAATTGTTGTTGCCTGTTAACTATTTCTAATCTCTTGATAATTATTAGCAATAACAGGCTTGTTGAATCTCAAAAAACTTTCTTAAAAAGTTGACGTTTCGCTACGACATTCGTGGCTTTATCAAAACTTTGATAAAGCAACGAATGTCGTGGCGAAACGTCAACTCTTTAATAAAATCGAGTTTTTTGAGATTCAACAAGCCTGTTATTGCTAATAATTATCAAGAGATTATATATATATATATATATATATATATATATATATATATATATATATATATATATATATATATATATATATATATATATATATATGTATATATATAATAATTTATCTTTAATTGGAATATTTCAATTTCAACATACCTACCTTAGAAAGTTTCACCATTGAGAATTTATGATGATACTTTTCACAAATTGCTTGAATATCTTTATTGATAACTAATGATTCTCCAAATGCTCTTGCAACACCTGGAATTAATTAATATAATTTAAATTCATAGAGAAGGTGAATTTTTGATAGCTAGCAGTAGTCAAAATAATAAGCAATGGATTGGGCCGATACTTGGTGAAAATCCATCACAATAATGTATAATAATGTTTTTCACTTTATTTTGTTAAACATAACAATTGTTTCGCCAAACATAGTGGCGAGTGAATTACTCGTCTGATGAAGCCACTGTGTTTGGTGAAACAATTGTTGTGTTGAATAAAATAAAGTGAAAATCAAAAACCGAGGTTTTATTTACATTATAGTAGTAAAATTTTTCACATAAGGTATATCAATAATTGTTTTACCCATCAAATATATGTAATTAAAAATTTACTTAGAAATTATTATACCTTCAAAGGTTATATCATCATGTGTTGGTCCTATTCCACCAGTAGTTATAACATAGTCATACAGTTGTGAAAATTGAAAAACTTCTTCGCTAACCTCATTGATGTTATCCCCTACAACTGAAATCTGTTATCAATATAATGATGTGGAAGTACCACTTATTAGAGAATACTTTTTTCAACTTAACTCCCAAGTCATGAAGAATCTTGCAAGAAAATGTAGAATTTGTGTCTGCTACGTCACCTTTGAGAATTTCATCTCCTATTACTGAAATGAAAAATATGAATGTTCAGAACATTGGCACTATATTAGATGAATTAATTCAATGAACTGTATTGGATATTCATCAAAGCATTAATTACTAAGCCCATACTTGAGAGACGCAATTTGCATTGCTATTTCATTAAAACTCACCTATCATTCCTGCTGTTTTGTGTTTCACATATTCACTAGAAAACCTCATTGCACCTTGGTAAAGCTTTCTACAAGCAATAATTTTCCTCATTCTCATCAGATATTATTGTACAGAAATTAATGGAAATTGTAGCCTCTTGGACATTGTATATACCAGATTGAGAATTTTTCAACGAAACATATTATGTTGCGAAGTAATTTATATTAGTTCATTAAGCTCAACTGCCTTGTCGCATTTTGACATAGGCCTTTCTTTTATTACTCTCAGGGTAGTCCTTTATAAGATATCGATTACACTAGTCTGAGTATCTAGGCGATCCCGTCTAGCCTAGTAAACTACTTTTGTAGTGTATACACAAAGAATCGTCTGTGAATGCCGAATGGAGTAATTAACTGCAAAATTTTAAAATTTCGTTGTTTCTGCAGGGTAACGTTGAGGTTATGTTTTTAGTTTAACTGATGTTATGTGTTATGTTATGTAATATATGACACTTATGACAGAATATAAATGAGTGACATGACAGGTAGTGCCTATTAGGACGTTTGCTTGAATTTTTTGAGCTGGTAAGGCGAATCAAAATAAGCGCTACGCCACCTGGTGACAATCAGAATAACTAAAAATCTTGACATAGTTCTTACGTTCTCCTTTGTTTTGTATTTGTTTTTGTGTGATTTTTTACAAATATTTATTATTTGCAATCATTTTGAAAGCTATGAGTCGTTCGAATCGTTATTGTTCAGTTCCTCAGTGTTCTTCCTGGGAAAAGAAATTTTCAAATGTGAATTTCCATGCTTTTCCTCCAGCTGGTGATAAATATCGTGTTTGTGTAGAAGGGAAAAAGGAATACTCCTAAAGTCTCTTCTTTGTGTGATCTGATAACTACAGATTGTGCTCTAAACAGTTTCACTGCTCTAAATAATATAAAACTATTAGAATCAATAGTAAAAGCAGTACAATCTGTGTACAGTGATCAACGGTCACATAGATTAACAATCAAACAGCGTATTGTTTTAGTATTGAAAAATTGAAATGTGACCTTACATATGTGACATTATCTCTATTATTTGGCATTTCACAAGAATTATGCCAAAAATATATTTATGAAATGCTACCCATTATGAGTAGAGTTCTTAGTTGTGTCATAAGATTCCCAGAATATTCTGAAATACAGAAAAACATGCCAAAATGTTTTGAAAGTTTTCAAAATACTCGAATCACCTTAGACTGTACAGACATTTTTATACAGAAACCAAAGTGCCTTTGCTGCAGGATCAGGTTTTACTCTCAGTATAAATCTAATAACACAGTGAAATTCATGACAGGTGTTTCTCCTGTAGGTTTAATTACTTCTATTAGTGAAACATATGGGGGAAGAGCATCTGATAAAACGATTTTCCAACAAAGTGACTTAATTTTAAAGTTAGAAAGCTCACAGGATGCTATTATGGTGGACAAAGGTTTCTTGATAGATGATATTTGTCAAAAGTTTAAAATAAAGTTGAGCAGGCCACCATTTTTGAAAGACAAAAAACAGTTGACTACAGAAGAAGCATTTGTTGAATGCCAAAATAGCAGCTGCTACAGTACATATTGAACGAGTTAATCAGAAAATTAAGATATTCATTTCATGATCTAACATAATTTGGCTACAAAACAAATGATGATAATCACCTACCGCCTCAATAGCAATGAGAATACATACACAGTAACACACTTGTTCACTAAAGAAGCCTGAAAAGTCTTTATATTTATGGTAAAATTATATTTCAAAAACACAAATAAACACACAACAAATACAACATAAATATTTCAATGTCAATATTTATATTTCTACGGCTGGCCACATTGGCGCTGCATTCTTATTTTCAGATGCCTATAAACCGAATATATATATATATATATATATATATATATATATATATATATATATATATTTATATATATTTATATCTATATATATATATATATATATATATATATATATATATACCTATATATATATATATATATATATATATATATATATATATATATATATATATATATATATATATATATATATATATATATATATATATATAGGACCAAGCTAGTTAGTCGAGTATGATAGGTACGCTGGCTAGTATTTGGTAGGTCTCGGGTTCAAACCCCGGGGCCGACTGGTCTGCCATGAGTTTTTTTCAGAGGTTTTCTCATGGTAATGTAAGTCACTGCTTGCAAACTTATAAGGTGAATGCTGGGCCAGTATTAATCCTCTGAACCCTACCCACACTTCCCATGTTCCATAAATTTCCCTTCTCACCTATCCTTAATGCACTTGTACATACAAGTGTATCCTCTGATCTGGCTGAAGGAGTTAATCCCAAACTCAAGCAGCCCGCCTCCCTGACACATACTTCAGGGAGGAATGAAACACGTGTGTTTCCTTTCCTTTTCCAGTCAAAAATGACCAAGCTAGTTAGTCGAGTACTTAGCGTACGCTGGCCAGTATTTGGGAGATCTCGGGTTCAAACTCCGGGGCCGACTGGTCTGCCATGAGTTTTTTTCAGAGGTTTCCTCATGGTAATGTAAGCCACTGCTTGCAAACTTATAAGGGGAATGTTGGGCCAGTATTAATCCTCTGAACCCTACCCACACTTCCTATGTTCCATAAATATCCCGTCTCACCTATCCTTAATGCACCTATCCTTAATACTTGTAGATCAAGTGTATCCTCTGATCTGGCTGAAGGAGTTAATCCCAAACTCAAGCTGCCCGCCTCCCTGACACATACTTCAGGGAGGAATGAAACACGTGTGTTTCATTTCCAGTCAAAAATGAATCTAACATGATTTTTTAAATGCAATATCAATTGGTTCAACTAAAATATTTCAAATTTTGAAACGGATGAAATAAAATATTTACATAGAATATATATATATATATATATATATATATATATATATATATATATATATATATATATATATATATATATATATATATATATATATATATATATATATCAGACATTACTTCAAAAAGTGAGAAAATTTTAGAAAAGATGTAAATCTAACCAATTAAGTAATACTTGGATATAACTAATGATCTGCAGAATTTGACAAAGGAATTAATTGGCAGAAGAATAAGAGGCACTGATTATATAACAATTTTTGCGGAAGTGAGTTATTATTATTGATGAAATTCCTTTTTTCATTTACTTTTCAATAACAGATTAATGATAAGTGACTGACTAGATTACTAAGGAAGAATTCAAACAAACCATTTCAATTCAACAAAAACTTGTAAAGTCAATACTTTTAGTAGTGCGCATATAAATATGCAAAAAGGCATTGATGATTTGAACTTTGTAGAGTAGATATAAATTCAACAGAAACGCGAATTCTTATTTGTACCAACTATTGGTAGGAATATGTTTTGCATTTCACAAATTTTTATTATTTACAAGACACTTTAGTCTAAGTGCTTTCGAGTAGAAGAGCTTCAAGAGTTAAATATGTTAATTGTAATAAAATTGAAAAAAATATGAGTTTTTTTTTAAGTTCATCTAATACATAGCAAAACCATCTATTCTTATACTGATACTTGTTTTTGTAATGATCGGTAAATACTGGACTTGTTTTAATAGCTCTTTGATGTACTCGGAGTATCATGTAGGTAAAGTCTACCATATACTAAATTTCTCCGATTTTACTCTTGCATGATTAGAGTCTATCATTTAACATTCTGCTATGAGGTGTATCACATTAATAAAATAGAATTTCAATTGCACCAAAAAGATTGATTTGTCACCTACCCAATCTTGTAAAAAACATTTTCTCATTTACCCTCATCATTATTTGTGCTTAAAGCTGCATACACTTTCTCATGAATTTAGGAATTTCAACTACCCATCAGACTAGAAATATGTAGTATCATTCTGTTTATACCAAGGCATGAAGAGGCTCTTCTCGAGAAATATCTAGTCAACATTGTTGTGTCTATAGTTGAAAATTACCATCGTAGGTATATGAATTTTCACTGCCTAATTGAGTAAGAAAATGTTCTTAACTTAGTATACTGATTAACATTCTATGTATCATTATGTAATATGATCTTTATCAAAAATAAAAATTTATTACCTACATTTTTATTATTTTTTGAAGTACTTATTGTTTCAACTCTTTGTATTCATTAATTAGGTGAAGAAATAAAAAATCTATGATCTGTATGTTTTTAGTTAGGTACTAACTCATCGTAGTTGAACATTAAAATAATCAATGCTCTTTATATGAGTGTTTTTATAATTCGTTCTTACCCAACTAACAATTGGCTTTGTAATTTTCAGGTAACGGAACAATTCAATTTTATTGGTACTATATTGCGACTATCGAAAAGCTGATCTGTTAGGTTAACATTGCGAACATGATTATTTTGTTCTTTGGAACCAAATTGTTGTTTAGATCATTGTTGAGAACGTTCTTAGAATGAAATTATAAAACATCTTAAAGGATGAACTTGAAACTGATTCTTAAACGTTTATTCAAATCAATTTATACAACATTTTAGCTTAGAGGATCAAAGTGATTTCTATTAGCTTTGTAGTGATATTATCAGGTACTGTTCTTTTCTTTCGCAGAAAGTTTTATAAATAGTTTATAAAAATTCATCAACAGATTACAAAATTGTTGTATTGGTGTTTTCTGTGATACTCTTCTACTTCAGAAAGCGATATGCTCTAGAAAAAACTTGTAAATAACTACTCTATAACAATAGTACCAATAATATGCTCCAGAATGGTGTAACAAAGCAGTGATAGAACAATTAACTGTTATTGAAGACAAAATGATATTGAAAAGCACTTTTATAAAATGAAACTGTTTCTTATTTGTATACACCATATCAGTTCAGTATTTCTCGAACTTACCAAGTGTGTGAACCTACATGTAAAATGGCGTCAATAACACCAATAAGCAGGTGGAAAAAAATCAAAAGAAGTGGCACTTTCCGAAGAAAAGTTAAGACTAACTACGAGAAAATTCTTCATGGGACTGAGAATTATCTTATAAAGGTGAATAATCTGGATAATGAAGAGAATATTGATCTTATAACTCATCAATACTCAACCAGCTCTGATCATGATGACAGTTCTTCCATATGTGGTACACAAGCAGTTAACGTGCCAAATGATACCGAAGTGATCGAAAGTAACTGGGTTTCAGAGTTGAATTATTCTAACGAGGAGGAAGATGTTATTTCTCTGTGAAGTTAGAAATTAATATATTTTAATACTATTCTATAGTAATCACCAATAAAGTTAAATAGCAATATGGACACTGTTCTTGTGACGGAATTGTTGTATAATATGAAGCCATATTGAATCGCATATTAGTGATGACCATTCTGAAAGCTAGACCTAAAATCTCTATTCCTCAGCCATAAAACGAAAACAAATTTCTCAGAAAAGTTTAGTGTCGCAAAATCAATAATATTTGATCAATTAAATTGGTAGCAAAATTCTGATGAAAAAATTTAATTACTTTTGGTAAATTCAAGAAATCTTCAAAGATTCTACAGCGCATGAAAATTTTACCTATATTATATGTACCATATAATCCACAATGAAATTCACTCCGTAGTCGAAATCAACTTCATAGTTAGATTAACGATTTGTCAATTAATACAAATACGCTACCTTAATACGAAGTATAGACATTATCAATCCTGATATGTTTAATCATCACGGGAACAATAAAGAAATCACTTTTGTGTAATTGGTAAGATTATTCATTTTCTGTGGAATCCGTTAAGAAACTGATGAATCTAATTAATATTTCTGTATGCGATAATAAAAAGTTTTGTTACGAATGAGAGTTTCAATGAAAGTTTTTTTAAAGATTTGTAATAGACCCTTAAGTGACAAATAATGAACTGAATGAAACTTTTACAAAAATCTTATAAAACTATTTTGTAGTGATTTTATACAGTTTCTATAAATTATATGTAAATGTTCATACAAAAGTTCTGAAAAAGCTGCCATATGCTTAATAAAACTTCTTAAACAAATATTTCATTTTATAAGACTGTGCCCTTTTAGCGTTTATAGTTGCTGTAAGAACGTCGAATGTTTTTGAGACTACTAAAGCTTTATAAAAATTGATATGTAAACGTTCTGTCAGTTTTTATAAAGCACCAAATTGTTAGTTGGGTATTTCCATCAATTACTTATGTTTTAGCTGACAATTAAGTGAAAAGTTCAATATTTTCCACACAAATACATATTTGCAAAATTTCAGTATTTTATTTACCAAAACTATCTATTAAAATACACGAATTCAAAAGCTTGGTTGCTCATAAAATTCGATTGAATTAGTCGATCAAAATGTGTTTCACTGTGACCGAGTCAACGACATTGAGAAATAGACCGTGAAAGGAGGTATTTGATTTTGATGAAAACGTTAAAATTTTTATAGCAACCTCTGAGTAGGTAATTACCTTGACTCCAACATATAAACCTCCATTATTATTTGAAAAATTAAAAACCACTGATAATCCTTGATATACTGATTGTTCTATACCTTGGTTCACGACAATCTTTATGTGCTGAACTGTCAGAACTTCCAGTAACAGTTACCTTTTTAAGTAAGCTTAATTATATATTTTTGTACACAAAAAAATTAATATCATTTACATAATTTATTTTCAAGTGATAAATACTACAATAATTCTACTTAATTATAATAATATTGAGCATCCATAAATATACAAATATCAATCTAAACGTTCAAGTGGCAGAATAAGCCCCTATCTAAAACGTGAAAATTCGAGAGTAATACAAATATTTTCTGCCAGTCAAACAGTCTAGATTTCAGCGCGGATACGCAACAAATTTATACCTACTATAAAAGGGCCCATTAAAATATAAGATGGCTCATCGAAGAGGATTTCTGGATAGATCCTTGTTATAAAAGTGTAAAATTTGTATTTCAGTCGTTACGTTACTAAGTAAGTACATTACGTGAATCCAAAATACTTTTCAAAGGATTCAATGATATTCAGAGCTGGTGTTCATATTATGATGGAAGTGCGAATACTAAAGAACATTTTTAAATAAATTTTATCTATAATTCCAACCATTGAACGAGATCATCGACAGAGCGATGATTTGGACTAGAATAACGAAAAATTGTATGCTTTTACACTCACTAAAAAATGATAAGTACATTTTGATAATTTTTCGGTGAGTTGATATGCATCTGCTTGTGATTTCAGGAAACAACGTAGATTCATTATTGAAAAAACCAGCTCTGTGTTTCTTTAAATATCGCCCAGTAATCCGTCAGGCAGAGATCAACCGTTTTTTATAATGGTTCGTCTCGAAAAAGGCACATTCCTTGATAATGAACAAACTTTCGTCCCGTTTATTTTTGGCACCCAAGAATGCATCACGCAGTGGTCCATTTCGCGATATTTTTCAATTGGAAAACTGTCTGTATCACTTGTACGATTACGATCGCTCGTACGTTTGTCACTTTTCAATCTAAGGAACATCGAATTCATCTCCTCTTCTTTGACGTTGCAGCAACCGTCAGCATCTGCTCAAGCATAGGATTAGGACTGCATACTACTGGATTACATTCCATTTGTCCATGGCCTCCACATCTGAAAAGAAGAGTAATTAGTCATTCACGTACACTGAATTTGACAGAAATTTTTTTTTTAAAAAAACGTTGATATAATCGAATTTTTTACTGAATGTTTCGTTATTTACTTCATTGAAATCTCATTTTGAAGATTAATCTCCTATATTATATTACCTAAATCAAAATAGGCAGCATAACTTATTTCGATAGATTAGATATAGTTCCTTAGGTGTTCAACACCTATGAAAACATTATTCTTCCAGGGCTTAAATGATTTCAATAACCTCTCAAATGAAGTTAAAAATTCACCGTCTTCAAAAACATTCAAAATTCGTTTATATGAATTCATTTCACCACTGTACATGTGAAAGGATGAATTGTGGAAGGCATGTGTATGAGTGTGTGTGCGTGTGTGTGCTATGTGTACATGAGTATGATATAATATTAACTCAATCTCTGATGATCGTGACACTATAGGTGTATTTTTCCGTTATATTTTTTCTTTGAATTATAGTATTTTCTTTTGTTTAGCATTAGGCATTTTTATCACTAATTACAAAAAAGGCACATCCTTTATAGGCAAGCTGACACAGCGTAGAGAAACCAGCGATTAGCGTACATATTTCTATGAAGAAGTTGCTTTGAGTAATTGTCAAATGTTATCACTACGATAATGTAATATTAATTTTCAAAAGAAGAAAAATATTCTATACTTACTTGCACTGGAGACATGGTCCTGAGGCGGATGATATTGGATCTCCAACTTGGTATGCTCGACCTTTGATTAAACAACCAGCTTTGACTGCTTTGCCCTTGTAGGCATGTGACAAGAAGTGTGGCGGAAGTGTTGTTGTCGTGATTGTTTTCTCTGTGGTAACATTCATGGAAACAGTCATACTGACTGGGCATTCGTACCTAGGACAGCAAAAACCTTGTATTGGTTCTTGGTGACAATGTCTAATCGGCGGCGGGCAGCTTTGCTGCAGACAAATTATATCACTTCTGAAGCAGAAGCAAAAATCGCATGGATCATCTCTTGGTATCTGTTGCGCTGATACGTATACTTTGCCGCCATAGCGACACGTGCCTGGGCCAAATTCGTCACCATTTTCCTCATAGTCAGGTTCTGTATAATCAGGCAGACTGGGTAACTTCTCTGGATGAGATGTTGTTTGTGGAATTGCTACAGAGGACCCACCAGGAATGGCACTCTCATCAATCACAGGCCGATGAATTTCTGGTTTTGAAGTTGTGATTTCATTTTCAGGAGATGATTCAGTCACTGACTCTGTAACATGTTCAGGTTTCACAAAATGATGTGTTGTTGCAACAGTATTTTCTGGGGAATACGAATCTTCTGATGAACTTATTTGTTCTGTTGATGTTGCAGGATTTGCGCTATGACCTTGATGAATATCTCCCAAATCAGTAACTGTTTCCTCTTTAACATTTTCTGCGTCAGGATATTTCGAAGAAGGAAGTTTCGTTGTTGATTCCTCTTGAATGGGTTGAGAATCTGTAGTAACAATATGATTAGCAGATTCAACTAGAGTAGAGGTTTCCTCAACCATTGGTCCTACTGGTGTTCCTTCTTTATTTTTTTCTTCCAGATTTGATTCACTAGATGCCTGAGTTGTAGGAGCAGAATATCTTCCATCTTCGGATGTGGATTTTTCGAGTATATCATGAGTCGTTTGTTCGTGATCTCCAGAAATTTTCGATGATGTAGGATAAATAGATGATGTTTTATATTCTTCTGGCGCTTCCGTTGAAATTGATGACTGTTCCTTGTCTATAGCCTTTTCAGTTGCTTCCACTTCAGCCGATGTCTTGGACGATTCAGTTTGATCGGAAGTTTTAACTGTCTGTTCATCTTCTGAAATTTGTAACGTAGGTACAGTCTCTTTTTCCTGATATTCTGGAGTAACGTTTTCGTTCGTTATTTCATGTTCGAGAGGTGATACATTTTTGGTCACCATTTCTTCTTCCGATGGTTTTGGTTGATGAGTGGATTGCAATTCGGTTTCAACTGGTTTTGTTGATAGTTCTTCAGATGCATTTGGTGTTACTTGTTCTAATGGTTTCTTCTCGGTAGATACTTCTTCAGTGTAAGTTACAGTAGATTTAGTTACTACATCATTTATCGCTTTTTCTGTATTATCTGTAACAATCGGCTCTGCTTCTTCTAATAATGGCTTGTTACTTGGTTCTATAGTTTGGGCTCCTACTGGTTCTCCTTGTGTAACCGAAGTATCATAATCAGTTTTTTCTGTGGATTGTGGAACTTCAGGGAGTTTCTCTGTTGGTTGTTCTTTTTCAGGTTCTTCTTCTGTTACTTGTGTTTCCTGGTATATTTTCTCAGTAGAGTGTGATTCGGAAGGTTCTTTTTCAGTTGACTCATTTTCTTCTGGTTTCCTTTCTGTGGTCTGAATATATTCTGGTGCTTTTTCTGTAGAATGAACTTCTTCATGCCCTTTTTGTGTAGATTCAATGTTTTCCTTTTCTGTAGTTCCTGGCTCTAAATGACCTCTTTCTGTAATCTGCGATATTTCGTGTTCCTTCTCTGTGGCTTTTTGTATTTCTTCGGAATCGCTGGTTTTTTCAGTTTTTATATCTTCTTCAATTACATTAGATATCGTAGAAGATTCTTGTTCATTAAATTGGGTAGTTTCTATGGGCGTATATTGGAAGTGAGGTTTAACTGTTTGTTTGTCATACGAGGAAGCAGGCTCCGTTGGAACTACATCACTTGTTGCTTTCTCTGTATTATCTGTGAGAATCGGTTCTCCTTCTATTGATGGCTTGTTAGTTGGTTCAGAAGTTTGAGGTTCAACTGACTCCTTCTCTGTAACAAAGGTATCATTATATGTTTTTTCTGTGGATTGTGAAACTTCATGGGGTTCCTTTGTTGGTTGTTCTTTTTCAGTGGTTGCTGATTCTACAGGTTCCTTTTCAGTATAGTAATTTTCTTCTGTCTCTATTTCTATGGGCTGAATATCTTGAGGTGCTTTTTCTGTTACTTGGTTTTCTTCGTGAATTTTCTCCGTGAATGTCGATTCGACCGGTTCCTTCTCGGTATTATGATTTTCTTCTGTCTGTATTTCTATGGGCTGAATTTCTTCTGGTGCTTTTTCTGTAGACTGATTTTCTATAATTGATTTGTCTGTAGATTTTACTTCTTCAGAACCTTTTTCAGTCGAGCTTGGCTCTTCAGGGCTTTTTTCTGTAAATTGTGCTATTTCGCGGTCTATCTCTGTTGGTTCTTGTACGCCCTCGTATTCACTTGCCTTCTCTGTTTTTATATCTGCTTCAATTACACTGGATACAGTCGAGGATTCCTTAACAAACTGGGTAGTTTCCATAAATGTATCTTGGAAGTGTGGTCTAATTGTTTCTTCGTCATATGGTGAAACAGACTGTTGTGGTACAGTTGCTTCGGTTTGAATATGTTTTTCGGAATCTTCTTTTTGAGTAACTTTCTCCTCTGGTATTTCATTTGAAGCCGTAGAATCATGTTCTGAAAGAGGTATTGTTACATCTTCAACTGATTCATTCGAGTCGGGTGTTTTGAAAGTGATTTTATCAATTTTGTCTTCAGATATTTCAGTCGAAGTAGAAGTAGTTTCTCCAGATCCAGATTCAAGGATAGTTTTTTCGGTAGATTCTGTTGATTCCGTTTTGAACGAGGAACTCTCTTCTTTAGTATATAATTCATCAGGTTTTATTTTGTCTTCATTTAGTGCCATAGTAGTCAACTCCACATCTGCTTTTTCGGTAGATTCTTTATTTGGTTTCTGAGTTTCAAAGGATTCTATGGATTCAGTGGAGGAAAATGTTTCTCTGTTGTTAGAAACTGTAACAATTTTTTCATCTTCAGGTTTGATATATGAAGTATCAGTTGGTTGAACTATTTCAGTTGATCCATTTTGCAATTGATTATCTATTATCGCATTTTTTTCAGTGGATGTAATTTCGCCTATTCTTTCTGTAACTCCGCTTTCATTTTTATCAGTTGGGCTGCTGGTAACTAGTTCACTAGATCCAGTAATAGAATCAGTTGAGGACTCCGCTTCACCTAGTGGATGTGTGATTTCAATCGATGTACTTCCCTGTTTCATAGAATCTGGTACTGTTACGTGTTCTTGATTAGATATGTGTTCAGTAACGATACTCGAATCATCTGGCGAAGTAACAGGACGTTCAGTTTGTAGACCGCCGATTTCAATCGTCGCACTTTCCTGTTTCGTAGACTCTGGTACTGTTACATGTTCTTGATTAGATATATGTTCAGTAACGATATTTGAATCATCTGGCGAAGTAACAGGACGTTCAGTTTGTAGACTGCCAATTTCTGGCTTTGCCTTTTGTGTTTTCTCATCTTCAAGTATTTGAGTTGAGCTCTCTTCATCATAGAAGTGAGGAGACTTTGTGTGTTCCACAGATGCAGCTGATTCTTCTAATGGCGTAGCCGTAGTAAAGGCAATGTTATAATCCTCTTGTTCCGACGAAGCAGTATGTGTATTGCTTGATGATGGTTCTGAGGTTATTTTTGTTTCTTCGGCCAATTTTGTAGATAAAACATTCATGTTATCAAGGGTAGTATGCCGTTCTTCTGTATATGCTATGGTATGATCTTCGAAGGATGAAATCTTTTCTGTCGAGACTCGATGGACTTCTTCAAAAGAGGTTGTCTGTTTTTCAGTTTGTGCTTCTAATTCTGGTTTATTAGTCGAAACACTTCCAATTGAAGGAGTTTCTTCAGGCACATAGCCAGGTGCAACAGTTTTTCCTGGCAAATTATTCGTTTCAGATGTGTCCACCCCGTTTAATGGTGACATAGTTGATATTGGCTTGCCCTCATTTTCTGGTGAATGATCAGTTTGACCAAATGATTCCGTCGATAGTTCAACATTCGGATTCAATTCGCCATGTGTGGGAGAGTAATCTTGTTCAACTTTAGGTGGGTATGTAGGTTGAGCATTTTCTTTTTCAGATATGTCATCATTTGATGTCGTTCTGTCTGGTATTTCTTTCTCAGTAACAACTGACACTTCAGGATTCGACAGTTTTTGTGTAGTTGATTCAGATTTTTTATCTTCCTCAAGTATGTGACCGGTAGACACAGTTGATTCATGAATTGGTTCAATAAGTTTTGTAGAAGCTTGAGTTATAACTTCTTTCTCTGCTGAAGAAGAGGTGTTCCCACTATCTTCTACTTCTCCGTTTTTTTCAATAGGATTTCCAGTTGATACATTTTCATCATGAACTGATTCCGTAAATTCACTTTGTTTCTTTGTGGTCGTTTCAGTTTGACCACTGTTTTCTACTATCACAGTTGGTTTAGTTTGTTCTTCTGAATTTGTTTGTCCGACTGAATCATTTTCCGTTGATATTGATTCTGGTTTTGGTTCTACAGTTGAAAGATTTAATGATATTTCATTATCAGGCTCTGGTTTACTTGACATTTTCTCCTGTTCATCGACGAGAATGGATTGCTCAGTTTGAGTTATTTTACTATCTGTTGATTGTTTTCCTGAACTCACACTTTCAGTAGATTCAGGGTGACTATCCACACCTGTAAAGCTTTCGGATGAAGTTTCTTTGTCACTAGAAAGTATTGTGGTCTCCTCTAATTTATGAGTTTTGGGTGGGAGTGTTTCATAAATCTGACTGCTACTCTCTTGCTTTTCGTTATTGTCCAGTTCGCCACCTTTCTCGTCTTCCGTAGGGGAAGTACTTTGAATGATTGTTGGATATATTGGTTCTTTTGTTGTCTTATCCAACGGTGATTCAGGAGCATCCGGTTTTTGATTGGACATTTCCGTTTCTAAAAGAGGATATTCTTTAGTTGAAATCTCTTGCTCCCCATTAGTTGGAAGTTCAGTAGATTTGTTTATATCCGTTGACAATTGTTTTTCTGGTTCGATTTCCAAGCTTGGGACAGTTAGTTTTTCAGCATCTTTCGTTGTTGATTCAGTATATTGGTTCGAGTTGGTGAACTCTCCTAATGAAGAAAGAGTTGTTTCAGGAACTTGAGGTTTTTCTTTCTTCTGACTGTCAGATTCCATTGTTTGTTCACCAGGAGTTTCTATAAAAAAAAACAGTACAATTTAAAGCCTTGAATAACAATTGTTCTAACCAGAAAAACTTACCACAATTGTATATTGGGCAACAACTATCAGGTCCTTGGTAGACTGCCATACAGTTTTGAAGGTCAGCTTTTGGTGGATCACATGATACTGATTCACATTTCACGATCGAATTAACACACTTGCATGAAACATGACACTGATTGATCGGATCAATAGAGGCATTATTTTCATAGGTTACTCCATCAACTAAGCAACTTCCTTCTCCTGGTACTACACGTTCTTCAGTTGTTTGGGAATGTAGTGGCTTGTATTCAGTGGTTTCTTCTAGCGGAGTAGAAGATGTTTTCTGAGCTCCTTCAGACGACTTTTCGTCTTCAACAGTGTGGCTTGAATCAGTAGATTCTTGGACATTTTTACTTGTGGATTCAGTAACCCATTGGGAGCTTGGAGATGATTCAGTAGATTTCTGAATATCCATTAAAACAGTGCCAGGTAAGCGTTCTGTAGAATACTCAGATTCTGTAGACTTATCTAATTCCTGCTTTGTGGTTTGAATTTCGGAAGTTACCGGTAAACCTGTTTCGTGGGATGTGTATGCTTTGGCTGTTGTAGAACCTTCAGATATGTGCTCTTTAGAAGGTATTGATTCAGTTGAGGCCAACTGTTCATCACTTGTACTAGTTTTCAGAGATGATTCATCAAATTCCTGGGAGGTAAAAGGCTTCGAAGTTGATGAAACAGCTGAATTATCAGATTCACTAGATTGTGATGGTTTTAGCGTTATACTTGTGAATTCAGATTCATGTACTTCCTGGGATGTGAATGGCTCGGTTTTTTCAGTGGACGACTCGCTTTGTGGTTTATGCTGGAAGGTAGGTTCAGTTGAATCTAATGATTTTTCAGTTGTTGTTAGTTCTTGGTTTTCTTCTGATTGTGATGGCTTTTCAGGATAATGCGACTCTCCAGTAATATGGGCTTCAGTACTTTCTTGAGATAATTTTGTAGAAGTATCGAAATCCTCTTCATTTGTTTGTTCTTCGTGATTCTCCGTCTCGACAGGTTGTTTGTTCATATCGGTGGGGTAAATATCAGTAATACTTTCTTGAGACCCTAATTCATCGACTTTATCTGATACTGTGGAAGAAGCAATTGGCGAATGTTCTTCAAGTTGCGAAGTTTCAGTAGTTATTTCTACATTTTTTCTGAATGTGGTTTGCTCTGGAGTAACTTCTGATAAATTATCAGTTACTTTGACCGTTTCTGTCGAACTTTCTAGTTGTTTTTGAGTGACTTCACTAGGATTGATAGGCTTCTCTGATTCTTGAGGAGTATCTATTTTTTGTGTAGATGAACTTACTGGAGAATATTCTGCAGATTTTGATGTATCTGCAGATTCTTCCGAAGTAATCGAATATCCAGTTTCAGTTGGTTCCTGCAAGTTTGATGGATTGGTTGTATCAGTTAGGGACACCTCAGGTAAGATTTCGTTCTTTATCATTTCTGTTGTTACTTCAGTCTGCTTTGTTGATTCTCCAGATTCCTCTTTCTCAGACACACTATGTGGTAACCCTTCCGTTTCTGGCGAATGTTCCTTGTCAGCATATATTTCTCTTTCTGTTGTTTCTATAGCGGATTTAATTGGTTCAGTTGATTCATATAATATAGTAGTTCTAGAAGTTTCTTCAGACAAAATTGATCCATTGGGCACATCCTTCGTTATGGAAACTTCAGTGGCTGGTATATCAGGTATTTTATCATCATTGTTCACAGTAGATTCATCCATTTGTTTTTCAGTTTCAGTAGTCTCTGGAATAGAGGATGGAAGTTTTTCTTCATGTTGGATTAGTTCAGTTGAATCTTGATTATCATTGTTGTTTGAAATTTGTTCAGTTGTTGTTTCCGCAAATAATTCTGATTGCTCAGATGTGTGACCAGGTTCCATGTGACTATATTCATCAGTGTGATGTTTGTTTTCAGAAGGTGCAGTAGTTATTATAATGTCGTCTTTCTTGTCTGTACTGTATTCATTAGATTGTACTGATTCAGTGGTATCCTCTTTTTTAGATTCTTCAGTCATTGCTTCAGATGTTTCTTCTACTTCAACTGCATGTATTTCTAGCGGTTTTATAGTTGTCTCTGAATCTGTTTCTTCTTTATCAGATGAAATTATGGTACTGTGTTTCGAATATTCCGTGGATGTAAGATGTTCTTCATTTTCGATACTTATTTTGGTAGTTGATTGTATCTCAGGAACTGTTTCGTATTGGACAGTTGATGCCTCTATTATTGGATGTTTCTCTTCTGTCACGCCAATTAGATGTTCCTCAGGTTTGACTGGATTTTCAGTTGATTGATCTGTCGAAGGTTCTTCCGGTTTTGTTGTTTTTGTAGTAGATTCACTACTTTCATCTCTGACTGGAGAAGTGACTGAAGTAAACTGATCATGTTGTTTCGTGGGAGTTTGATATTGTTCTGTAGTCTCGGGAGATCGGGACTCCATTGCTTCTAGTGTTGTTTTTTGAGTTTCGATCATTGTAGTCTTCTTACTTCCTTCATAGTCTTGATATTCAGTTGTTGTAACTTGAGACTCAGATGAAATGACCGGACGATTTAAATCTGCTTCTGAAACCTCTGCTATTTCAATTGTAGTTTGCTCCAAGTTTTCTACTTCCGGAGAGTTTTCCAAATGTTTAGGGGTACTGCCTGCTTCCTCGCGAGTTTCAGTAGAATGTTCTGTCGGGAAAAATTGTCTAGTAGTTTTATCTTTTTCTTCGCCATTCATATAAGATTCACTGCTCGATTCTTCAATTTCTGAACCTCTAGTAGTAGTTATATCGCCGCCTGTAACCTTTTCAGGCCTGTTAGTAGATTCTTCGAGATATAGTTCAGTGGTTAGTAAACCTTCATCTATATTATGATCGCATTCGTATAACTTAGGACAGCATTCACCTTCGGGTGGTGGCAAAGGTGTACAGTTTATTTTCTCTAATGGTGTTGGGGCACATTCCTGAACTGCACAGACCATATTGCCTTTGATACAGTAGCAGCTTTCACAAGGTTTTTCTTTAGGCATTTGTGCTCCATCAGCATACCATTCTCTATTGTATATACATGAAGTAGATGCTTCTGTGCTAGTACTTTCTGTGGTCGTTGTTGTTGTAGTAGTTGTTGTTGTAGTGAATATTAAACCCTTATCAGAATCTGATGCACCTTCAATTTGTTTTGGATGATCTGGAATGATATAAGTGATGATATTCACATTTTGTTTGTTGTGTTTTAAATCTACACTTAATTAAATAGGTGTATCTACTATATCTACTATATACGTCTCAAAGTATTTTATTTCTCCAAAATTATTAATATATATATTCTCATTAGTTACAGAATAACTGTTCTACTTTAATCAAATTTTTCAAAAATTTTGAAAAGCACTATATCGATATTTGAAAATAATAATTTTCAAGTTGTCACAGATTGAACTTATCACTAAGAAGATTGAGATTTTTCAATTAATTTTTTTTTCAATTTTTGCACTTTCATTCACTTTTATGTACAGTTTTAATAATATAGACTTTGGTTTAAACTTACCACAGTTGTATCTGATCGGACAGCAAATATCTTTGTGGTACACCGGGAGACACCCCTGAATTTTGAGAGTGCATTCCTGCATAACACATGCTGTCTTATTTCTAATGCAGTAACAAAGCTCGCAAGGTTTGTTAGGATCTCCAGGTATTCTCACACCATCCGCATAAAATAGGCCGTCAATACTGCATCCGTAACTATCCGGTCTTCCTAATGAGGTATCCGAAGATTCTGGTTGAGTGGCATTAGATGAAAGAAGAGGTACAGGAACTGAAATGATATACTAAATTGAAATTCACTCTTTTTTTTTTAAAGGATAACGAAATGCTTTCATCTCATCTTAAATATATGAGCAGAGAACAAATCTGTGTTTTATATTTTATTTTTGAGTATTAGTTGAACGGGCAAGGTGCAGGAAATGAAACCTTTTTCCTAAGTTGCCCAAAAATTATTCATGACTGGTCAACACAAATGATTGTGAATATTTTATTGAGAAACAAAGTTAATAATGGATAGCTGAGCAACAAATATTTATCAAATATAGGAGTTTTTTTTTACCTTCCGGGCACGTTATGATAGGACAGCATAGATCAGCTCGTTTTTCAACTCGGCAATTTTCTCCATAGGCCTTGATGAACGGACAGACCCGCAAATAGCACATGAGCATCTTGTTGTGACACGTACAGTTCAAGCATGGTTCGTTCGTGAATATTCGATCGCCTTCGTCGTAATGTTGAAAATTATAGTAACAGCCTGTCTTGTCGGAAACTGTAATATGAGGAAAACATTGAGTAAGGTAAATTTCGTAGTTAATCAAAAACTGAAGAAATTGCAGGTGGTACCTTCTACGTGAAGGACTAGATAAATGACAATTCTGCAATGATAATCAGAATTATCCTGTCAACCGAATAAATATTTGTAATTTTCATGAACTCACCAGGGTAGTATCCGAGATTGTCTGTTCCTAGTTCTGATAGAGGGGCTGTAACAATAAAAATAAACCTCAGTATCTATTTCGATGAACATTATCGATAATTTGATTAGTCTTAAATAAACATACTTTATTTTTCTGTGAGTTTTAGTTTATACATATGTTGGAGATTTATGTTTGAAATTCGTTAGCATACAAAAATAAGATATTTTGGAATCGACTTTTTGCATGCATGTCAATTTCGAAACCTTTAAGATGTTGCAAAATCAACAGTTATACTTCAACTGCACTTATTGAAGACTCGCACACCGAGTATTAGTTTTTCAATTTTTAGTGCACAATGGCTACTGAGATATTTGTACCTAATATGGAATGAATTACTTTTTTCGCTTTCCTTAAATTTTTCTTCTTCCTTCCAATTTCACTTTTCAGTTGATATTATTTGCGGTAGACTCAAATACACTCCAATTTTAGATAGTAAATTAGTATCTACTACTTTTCCATCATCATATAAAATAATATAGTTCCTTCCTTCTATAATTCACTGAGCAGCAGAGCTCCGTAACAGATATTCTTTTTTACATATAAGTTCTTTACCTCCTAAGTCAATTTGGAGATGAGCAAAATGTTCAAATATGAAATCTCTACTAATCGGCGGCTAGATAAAAGGCTCAAAACTGGGGTTTTTAAGCCTTTCAAGCTTGATACTCTCTAATTCAATCTGCAGAAGCTTTGGACGTGCTTACAGCTTCAGAAATAGTGGTCCATTTGAAAAAACTTGTGAGCAGCAGAACTCCATTACTAAGGTCGAATTTTTCGCGCGAAATGCTGAGTTGAAACCTATCAAGGATCGTATTTCAACATTGACCCCATGTACCAATACAACCCCCTAACTAACTCAATTTGCAGAAGCTGTGGAGTTCCACAATTTATGAAAAGTTACGAAGAAACAAGAAATATTTACGTAAAAATGGCGACAATTGGAAAACATCAAATTTTGACAGATTCGTTCTGCCTACAGAATACCAAATTTCAGCTCATTTGGTGTGATGCGAACCGCTGGATATGTCAATATGTACGGGGAAGGATATTTATATGAAAATTAGAAATACCTACGTAAAAATGGTGGCGATTGCAGAAATTTATCCAAATTTTGACACTTTCATTCTGCAACGAAAGCAATCAGCAGAAAAACATTCAGCTCATTTGACTCGATGGGAGCCGCTAGATATGTCAATATGCACCGGGAAGAAATATATATATATATATATATATATATATATATAAATTGTATATATATATATATATATATATATATATATATATATATATATATATATATATATATATATATACATACGCATATCAGACATAATTTATCGAAAATAGTGGCCTAGAAGGTCTAAAATGGATAAAAAAAGTATTTATTCCATGGGAAAATCTGCGAAGTAAAAGTTCACCTATATCTATAAGCTTCGTCGATTTCATGTAAAGATTTTCTATTCATTGAAAAAAATGATATCCTCCTTTTTAACAACGGAATATATGAGTTTTTATATATGGAAGAGAGTTTTCACCTCATAAATGCAGATATTCCATTCGCAAATAAATCAAATAAACCTATTAGGAATTTTTACCAATTTTTTTGGTTAAAAAAATCAGTAGCCTTTTGAAATAGTCCAGTCGAAACTTGAAAATCATAAATAATATGCTTTGTTTGCTCTGAAATTTGAAAGATGGGGAAAACTTTAAGAACGTGAGACAACTGAGACTTCAGAGTGCAATTTCAAACAATCTCCGATTTATGAAAAAAGAAATTGCAAAGACGAACGGCTTTTCCATCCTGATCCCCATCACGGCTCACTGATTGCTTATAAATTGGAGAGAACTACCTTTTCAGATATTAATTATCGAAGATGGCCGGGAGCCGCAAAGTCTAAGAAAAGCGTATTCTGTTTGGAACAAAAATGCATATCTTCAGGTGCAAATGAGTTCGATGACCGAATGAATCCGAAAAAATCTTGTTGAGTTTAATCTAGCGGATTTACCAGCTTCGGGAATTCGTTACTGTCTTCGAGTTTCTGCCAGTCATCTGTCGCTGGTGGAATTATACCGCCAAAACAAATGAAGAGTGACTTTAACTAAAGAAGATGATATAGTTACTTTTATATTTATTTCAGTTCAACTGAGCTTAGTATGAAACTTAATCAAATATTGAAAGGACAAAATACTAATTTTAGAAAAAAAATTGATGAAATGTAAAAAATTGACAAAAAGACATCGGACACAGTTGTATTCACTATCTAACAAAGTCAGAAATATTTGAATTGATTTCAAAATATAAGTTATGTTTTATATATATATATCAGATTTGTTTTCGTTTTAGTTTCATTTTTCTCTCTTTTTCTTTGGAAAAATCTAACGAAGCCTGCTGGATAAAATAGAAGATTGATTCGAATATTTCAGTTGTATTTTTGTTTTCGTTTAAATTCAGTGTATAGTGCTATAGCTTTGTTGCTGAATTATTTCTGAAGAAACTGTAAAAAAGCCTGCTCAATAAAAGTGGACAAAATTGGAAGGTATTCCGCTTTGCGTTTTTATTGATTCTCATTATCATGCCTTATTGATTGTAAGAATATTATTCAGATATTCCGATTTCACAGAACTTGAAGAATATTCAAAATGAAATTGAAGAAATATGGCATGAGAACACGCGTTTATTTAATCTTAATTTCCACTATACTTACAATTAAATGTCAATTGATTCTACAACACAATGTCTTCATCAGATTTAGTTACAAAATGTGAAAAATTGTCATTTAATTGTAAATATAGTGGAAATTAAGTTTAAATAAACATGTTTATATTTCTTAATATTAATTTACATCAATTAAAGGTTACTTCGATTCAAAATATTAGAAATTATCCTAATGACAGCTGGCATAAATTATTTTACTATTTGCAATAAGAAGGTATAACTTAGCACATGTACTGAATGATATTTTTAGTTAGTAATGCTCTTGAAAATAGGCGACAACACGAGGGCTTCTAAGAATATGTATATGAAAGATATATCAAGCAAGAAGTGTTTACACTTTGATTATTAGAGCAAAATTCTTCACAACCTAATGTAATTTCGCAGTGTAGGATCTCAAGATATCATCATATTTTTCGATGAAATGGTGCAGTTTGGTCTTATCATTTTGTCATACTTGTGGTGAACCGTGAGAGGCTTAGGAAAGTTACATCAACCTTTCACCTCATGCAAGCCTTACCAGAAAAAAAAACTAAGAAACCGGTTCAAACGAAACAACTATTTGAATTGTTCCGCATAGGATATAGGATCTGTTCTACATTTTTGCCATTTGCAAATCCATGTCGTCGGTCCCGTTCGCAGGCCCGCCTGACAAATGTTTAAAAATAAACTAGTGGGCAAGTATATGGGGATCGTGATTATGCAAACAAGTACAGTTACCATTATTCGAAGAATGAGACAAGATAACGACAGGTTGTTAGGAAGGAGATGGAAAATGCACGTTGTCAAGGCAGATTGTGTTGACCCACGGTAAGTTGAGATGGATGCTCCTACTAAAGGGATTTTTCTATTTGAGGAGATTGAAATAATCAAAGATTGATTTCAATCATTGTAGAATCTAAGAAAAATTTAATAAATGATTGCTTACTATTAGAAAAATATTATAACCAAAATTTCCAAAATGACCAATTCTGAATTATCTGGTTATAGTAGTAGCATGTATTCAACAAAGAATGAAATTAAGTTTTATTTCATCATATATTCATAATTATCTCAATTTTTATTGACGTTTCACGACAGAGTACTTGAAATTAGCCCCATTTAAGACAGTTGTAAATTGGAAGATTCCGAATTACAATTGATTTTTAAATTCTGGAAAGCATAATTTTTTATAATATCGAAAAACTATGGAACCGACTGGGCAGAAAACTCTTACGACCTGATGGACCATATCAATCGAAGAATTTTCCACCTAGTTTAACTTTGTGCACCGTCCGTTAAAGTCTATTATTCGAGCTATGATTTCGTTAATTACAAATTTCCGAAATGGTAGTTCGATATGGCACGTGTGTCGAGTTTCCTCCTGTGAGTATTTAACGCCGAGCGAGGCAATTGACTTTCACCTTGCAATGAAACACCTGACTGTCAAGCGGCACAGCCGACTTCGCGGTCAAGCGCAGCGTGGGAGCCTACTCGAAGAGAGCGCAGTCGGCTTTGGAGGTCAACTCCGCGAACAAAACGCTAACGCCAGACGTTCAACCTGTCAGAATGGTTAAAGATTTGGATTCGTCATTCGTACTCGGTTCGGTTTTGTGAGAGCGAGCGTAGGTTCGCTAAGTTATCAGCAACAGTTTAGTAACATAGTTACATAAATTGGGAACATTGGCTGTTTTTGGAACCAGTTATGCGGATTCGGCCTAGAAGAATGACAATATGGCATACTTTGTTTCAGATTTATGGCTGGATCAGATAAAATAAGCGTATGTTGGAATACAATTTGTGATTCGTCGAAGAACAGAATTCGATGTGTTGGAATGGGTAAATTTGAAAAGCAGTTTTGGGATGAGCATCTTCATTCTTCATCGAGGTTACACTTGGGAATACTTCTAACTCTGCTTCCAACAGAAATTATTATAAATATATATAGTGATAAGTGTGGTCGCATATTTTTGAATCAAGTTACTTCTCAAATCAATATAATGTGATAGCTTTATTAGAAAGTAAATTTTACAAAAAAACAAAAGAAAAAGAAGACAATAAATAAATACTACAATAAACTAAACGAATTGATATAATTTTGAAAATATTACGTATAAAAATAGCCACCGATTGTAATCGCAATAATGGAGTCATTTAGAAGATACGTTTTTGAATAATTAATTTCAAAGAAAAATTTTTTGGAAGAACGTTAATAATATAATTTCAATAGTTTGTTAATCTGCTTTTCAAGTTTTCAAGGATTTCATGGAGTAGAAATAGTAACTATGTACATGTATATATATATATATATATATATATATATATATATATATATATATGTATATATAAATATATATATGTATATATATATATATATATTATATATATATATATATATATATATATATATATATATATATATATATATATATATATATATATATATATATATATATATTATATATATATATATATATATATATATATATTTATATATATATATATATATATATATATATATATTTATATATATATATATATAATTATATATATATATACAGGGTGGCGCATCCTATACGCGTCGGTCTCTGTAGGGAAAACAACTTGAAATTTGAATTTTTTTTCTTAATAGAGATATACAGGGCCATTAACACTACAAATTAAAAATAATTTTGGATTATACAGGGTGGCCCAAAAATAGGAATTTATATCAAAGTTATGTTTTTTTAAATGGAAACACCCTATATTTGATGATGTCTTTTGATTCCCCGGAAAGAATAAAGTGAAGTTTTAGTAAAGTTTCTATACCTATCTCTTTTCGTTTTCGAAATATTTAAAGGAATCTCAATTTATGAGCTTGAGCAACATAACCTAGTATGTCGCGGTTATTTAAAACACATCAACAGTCACCTGCGATATGTGTAGCCAAGATATCAGACTATCGAATAAAATGCAAATTTTTGCATTACATCATACAGGGTGTTCATTTAGTCTAATTGAATTCTACTTACATATAGAGTTGAATAATATTCTTATTTTAAATGGCACACCCTGTATTTATTAAGTTTAATCGATAGACATTTAAATTATCTTTCATTCCATATAAGATCTCCCTATACCTAAATTCAATGGTTTTTAGTAAATATCTGTTTTTATGTTCAACATAACTAATTTTTGTAAATACTCTTTCCCGTTCAAAGTGACCATTGAATTTAATGTCGAATGCGAGTTGACATATTTCTATTTGGTAAGTTAGATATCAAGCGTACGAAAAAATCGAATTTGAAACATGAAAACTTATTCTAAAGCAGAAAGAATTGATATGGTGCTTGTTCTTGGTGAGTGTCATGAAAACTGTTTATTGGCTTCTAGAGTTTACGGCCAAAAATACCCAGATCGAGAGAAACCTGACAGACGTGCTTTCGAAAGATAACAAAAAACAGTTTAGAGTTAGCGGAAACGTAGTTTATAAAAAAATTATTCAGCCTCAACCTAATTGTAGGAGATCATGATAATGAATTTTGTGTTATTGGCTCACTGATTAGAGACCCACACACAAGCCACACACATTTAGTAGAGAAACTGGAATAATGTAGGAGAAGTATTGGACGAATAATAAACAAACATAAATTTCATCCTATAAGGTACAGCTGCACCAAGAAACTGTATCAAAGGGACTTTCAACAAAGAATCGATTTTTGTTTATGGGTTATGGATAAAGTAGAATCAGAATGCGGATTTTTTTTGATAATGTTCTGTTTTCGGACGATTGCACGTTTAATCATTATGGTCTCTTTAATTGCCATAACTTGCATTATTATAGTGATGAAAATCCTCACGTCTTTCGTACTCTCGATCATCAGCATAGGTGGTCCTTGAATGTGTGGGGAGGAATAATAGTTTTACATGTTATTGGTCCTTCTTTTTTTGCCGGTAATCTCAATGGCAGAAAATTTCTAAGATTTTTGCGGAGAAAATTATCTGGACTCCTTGATAATGTACCTCTAAATACAAGGCAGAAAATGTGGATGCAGTTGGATGGAGCCCCCGCACATTTTAAACTTCGAGTACGGCGATACTTAAACCGGCGTTTTCTTAATAAATGGATCGGAAGAGGTGGTCCACATAATTGGCCTCCAAGATCTCCAGACTTGACGTCGTTGGATTTTTTTTAAGGGGACACATACAAAAGTATAAGTTTATAACACCCCACCAACTACTCTGGAAGATATGAAAGCTAGAATAAGAGCTGCTTTTTAGAGAGTAACTGGCGAAATTCTGCTCAAAGTGTAACGATCCTTTGAAAAACGAGTTCAGTTGTTTTTGTGAACAAGATGGGCGTCACTTTGAACATTTTTTTTGATTCATTTTTTGTTTTCAATTTGTTTCTTACTCTTTTCCATTTGTGTGTAGTTTTCAAATAATTCAAATTTTTTTGTCATTAAATGTTTATTTCTCATTTAAAAAAATTATAGTTTTGGTTTTACATTGAAAACTGTTTTAACATTGGAAAGTGATAAGACTGTTTATTTTGTTCAATACCATATTTTGAGTGATATTTTGCTCTATGGTTACTATGATTAGAAAAGAATATGATGAAATCCGTATGTTAAAAATAAAAAAACAGCTTTTTACTGAAGATCCATCCAATTTAGGTATAAGGAACTCTTATATGGAATGAAAGATAATTTAAATGTCTATCAGTTAAAGTTATTTAAATACAGGGGTGTGCCATTTAAAATAAGAATATTATTCGACTCCATATTTAAGTAGAATTCAATTAGAACTAAATAACACCCTGTACGATGTAATGCAAAAATTTGCATTTTGTTCGATAGTCTAATATCTTGGCTAGCATATCGCAGGTGACTGTTGATGTGTTTTTAAATAACGCGACATACTAGGTTTATGTTTGCTCAAGCTCATAAATTGAGATTCCTTTAAATATTTCAAAAAGTAAAAGAGATAGGTATAGGAAACTTTACTGAATACTTCACTTTATTTTTTTCCGGGGAATCAAAGACACCATCAAATATAGGGTGTTCCATTAAAAAAAACATAACTTTGATATATATTCCTATTTTTTGGGCCACCCTGTATATAATCCAAATTATTTTTTAATTTGTAGTGTTAATGGCCCTGTATATCCCTATTAAGAAAAAAAATTCAAATTTCAAGTTGTTTTCCCTACAGAGACCGACGCGTATAGGATGCGCCACCCTGTATATATATATATATATATATATATATATATATATATATATATTTTTATATATATATATATATTTATTTATATATATATATATATATATATATATATATATATATATTATATATAATATATATATATATATATATATATATATATATATATATATATATATATATATATATATATATATATATATATATATATCTATTATATGGACTGGTTTCAATAACTATTTAAAAAAAGACTATTTAACAAATGAATCATAAACAAAACATGACAAAACTGTGTCTAATAAAAGTGAACTCTTGGATACTGTTCCCGTAAGTATCTATTGAATTTAAAAAACTCGTACGATAACCAATCCACAACCATCAAAACAAAATGTTATAGATATCACATACTGCATTAATAGATAAAGATTATCTGAGGCATTGCATAGACTGTTTGGATATACCTCTATAAAAAACGTCTCTGAATCTAAGTAGATTTCAGTTCAAAAAATCAAGTCTACTTCTTCAAATTATTCCTCTATCATAGGCTTCATAATTTAATTCATGAGAAATACTTTGAAGCTAAATAGTACTAAATGAACCGTTTTTTTGAAAAAATTTGAAATAGATTTACACGATTGATCCTTGTTTTCTTGTTTTTCTCTAGTACCCATTTAGCAAATCGAAATATATTTCTAAAATATTAGAGCATAACTAGTTTCAATGGACGTATGGTCATTTACAGTACTCAAATTCCCTTGAAAAAAATTCTCACACAGAAAATATAGCTTTACCAATTTGTACTACAATTTAGGTTTTAATATACACAAACAGATGGCAAAGACATTAAATTTATTATTTCGCTATTCGTTTTAGTGAAACCTGGACAGGTTACATTTAATTTGCATAAATGTAAAGTTAATCATTGTTAGAAATGATATAAGATAGTTCTAACTAAAATTATGCAGAAATATATGATAATATATTCATTTCTTGCCTACGGACTGAAAAGGTACGTACCATATTTATAATCAATAAGATTTTATGAATAAATACAAAATTAAAATCTCGAGAAACGAAAACATCTTTTATTATGGATTTGCAGTGCCGGATTAGCCACGTAGCAAGAGTAGCAAATGTTACGGGCCCCGCGAATTGGGGGCCCTGCGCTCCAACGCCCGTCTGACAGTAAAAAAAATAATTGCATGCCTTGAATGCGAAGCGCTTAGGCTATGCTTCACTCATACCTGAAAATCTATAACTCGATTTCGTCACGTTAAATCGTAGGTATAGGTTGTATAACACCAACCACGAGAAACGTTGGTGTCAAAATCCACAACAATAATTTAAAGTTATACCACATTTCTAAAAATTGAACGCTTGCCGCACAAGTTATGTGTTATACTACTTGCACTACACTACATACAAGTTTGTAGCACTGCAAAACTAACAGGGGACTTCCCTGATATTGTTATATTTCGAGCTAGTCGTAAAACCCGAACAAATAAAATATAATTCTATTGACTATTAAACCATTAGAATTTGATGAACATTTATATTTGGCACAACGTAAAAAACTGTGAAAAGCTTTTTAGATGTTAGTCTAGCATTGTATTTTAGTTGCATCAGTTTACATTCCACCATATTATTGTAACACCAACACTTGTGACTTCCTGGCGAATGAAAAAGAGTGAAGTTTCTTGTCAGTTCTCATGGCTCAACCCCAATCAGCTAACTGACCGTAGGCAAATTGGCTCAAATAGCTTTTTCACAAGTAACATGATGTCATTTACTTACATGAATATAAATTCGAATTTGATTGTACGTACGTAGCTTTGATTTTACCTAATGAATATTTAAAATAATATACGAACTATTTTATTACTAAAGATAAGAAAAACCAACTAGTTTGATTTTTAGAAGTGATAAAAAAAATATAGGGAGTTTATTTCAAATACTGGTATCATTACACGCACACAGATATACATGATCGTACATAGCAGCTCCGGGTTGTCACGCACAAAAATTTTCGGTTTTATTCTCTAATCTGAGTTTAATACCATAAACTTGAGCACCTAAAGCGAACCAAGGGCCTCTTGGCCGAATTTGCTACAGGCCCCGCGCTGGCTTAATCCGGCACTGTGGATTTGCCTTAATAAATCAAAACATTTGTCGTCCATTGAATAGCTATTTCAAAAATGATTGTTATGTAAATAAGATAATATTCATATATTTGCAAAATAAAAAAGCTAGATAAATTATTTATCATTTCATTATTAAAAATCTTATAAGAACTTAATAAATCTCACAAGTTATGTAGGCTCAAGTGATAAATAGTATTTATTTTTATTTCAACATACAGTCCCCATTAAAGGTCAGTAGCTAAAAAAAACGTAGCGTCAAGTGAGGTATTTTTCGAATAGATTTGTCAGATATTAAACAAGTTCAATATGAGATTAAGAAATCATGAGAAATATTTTCATATTTCGAGAAGCATAAACAAGTACCGAAAATACATTACAAAATTTTGGTAACATACATTTGTTAAGGTTCTTTCAGGTAATTCAGAGTTGTATAAGATTTAAAATCACTCATTCTATTGTTATTCAAATCAATTATTGATAGACTTCGGTTGTATATATATATATAAATATATATATATATATATATATATATATATATATATATATATATATATATATATATATATATATATATATATATATATATATATATATAATATATATATATATATATATATATATATATATATATATATATATATATATATATATATATATATATATATATATATATATATATATTACATATATGTATATATATATATATAAATATATATATGTATATATATATATATTATATGTGTATATATATATATATATATATATATATATATAATATATATATATATGTGTGTATATATATATATATATATAATATATATATATATATATATATATATACATATATATATATATATATATATATATATATATATATATATATATATATATATATATATATTTATATATATATATATATATATATATATATATATATATATATATATATATATATATATATATATATATATTATATATATATATATATATATATATATATATATATATATATATATATATATATATATATATATATATATATATATTATATATATATATATATATATCTATATATATATATATATTATATATATATATATATATATATATATATATATATACGCGTCCATATGTTACAGTTCATCATTACTCAGTATCACACTCATTCTACATATCTTAATGTCCATTAACGTGATTAGTACCTATTCCCCACCTCATATAGAGATGGTACTTGCTCGTGGTAGAATCACTTTACACTTATTCCATCAACTATTTCAACAAAATTACCCTACTCCGAAATCAAAAGTGCCGAATAATAATAACAAATTTGCGGAAACCCCGAAAGAATTTTATCCTCCTTGGGGTTAAATACTTCTCCAAACTCCCCCTATATCCGGCTCTAAGCGGAACCTAAGAATCTACATTTCTTCAACCTGTTGAAATATAATTCGTCCATTCCATTGTTATTTAAATTAGCCTTCGATGCATTCCGATTCCCAAGGAACGACCCATTGATTGCGAATCTTTTTATTTATGAATGGTTGCGATGGTTTACAAGCACACAGGTCAGACGCAATTCCAATTCCGTCACATTGGAATTCCACACATCGCAATGATTATTATTCATGATACGTCAGAGACACTACATCTGTTGTGTTACACGTAGACAACATACATTAATATTACGGCAATTCACACATACATACATAGGTAATCTCGGGCGATATAATACTAACCTAAAAAACTATTTGCGAAGCGAACCCACGACATAGTTCTACATGTCATTGGTCAGTTGACCTGTCTGGGCATAAATTAAAATGAATGGACGGCGAATATTTGTTTTGGCCAGTTGTAATTGTATAATGTTGATTCATTTTACGTATATCTAGATGATCGATACATGTCGTACTTTACTCAATTTGGAATGTAGCGGGATCTGAGCGTCTGAGTTCACAGATGAAAAGTTCATCATGAAAGACCTAGGTTAATGGTACCCGTCACTGTTGGGAGTCAGCAAAGAAAATGAATTTTTATATTTTATATGAATAATTTTCTGCAAATAGAAGAAGTTGCTCTCGTAGATATGATAGAAGTGTATTCATGCAAAAGAATACAATGAGTTCATCTGAGTTCAATTAATATATTTCCTATAAAACGGGACAGTGAACTGTATAGAAATGAGCATGGGATCATTCTCATACTTTGAACGATAAACACATTTTTATTTTGAAATCATAT
>JARQZK010002236.1:162500-290000 GCA_030704885.1 Cynegetis impunctata | reverse complement strand
ATATTGAATGGGATAGGTTTTAATGCGAATTGGTTGGGGGGTTGACCCCCCAGGGAAATAAATCTTGTTTACACGATAGAAGGCGCAATTTTGGTACGATATATGGTATTTATTTCTATATGAACTGGTTGGAGGGTTGACCCCCCGGAGGAGGAAATAAATCTTGTTTACACGATAAAGGGCGCAATTTTATAGAAAAAGGGTTGAAAGTTTGTAAGTACGTAGTTTCGTATGATACCTTGGATGTGATTGGTTTTGGTACGAATTAGTTGGAGGTTGATCCCCCGGGAAGGAAATACATATTGTTCATACATTAGAAGGTGCATTTTTTTTTAATTTGGAAAAGAAATCATACTTAATTTAACGAATAATTTTTTCAAACTGGATACGTTATGAAAACCTGCTCTTCTAATGCAGCTCGCAGCGATAGAGTAATTTTTTTTCATTTTTTAACAGGCGACTTAATTTGAAGGTTTCTGTACAAAACTTTCGAAATATTTTCATGACCTAAGTTTCTCAAAAAATTGAAATTTTTGGTTTCTTCTGGTTTCTACTGAGAAGTACATTTGCTGAAAGATTGATTCGTTGACTATTCAATGAAGATGTTTAGTTGAGTGGATGAAAAATAGCTGCAATCAAATAAATAAAGTATTGTACTCAGAGATATTCATAACACTCAAGAATATATATTTTTCATTATTTGATATATAATGTTCCTCTTGCGAAGAGAGGAAACGTCAATATCAACAGATCGAAAAATAAGATATCGTGAAGTCAAGGACTAATAGTGGTAAAAATCTTTTTTTTCATAGAGCACGTTTTTCTGTATTTTCGCATTTTTAATTATTTATTGGTTGATATATATAGTCTTCTCAGTGCAACTTCGAGAAATTCTGATATAAACAGACAAAAAGAAGCAGCTACACAGATCTTTACATTACCAATAACCAAAGAAATTCTCACATTCAACCAGTAAATATTTGCCCAAGACATATACCGAATATGGCGCTGGTAAACAAGTCCCGGCTATGGGAAACCAGCCAGGCAGTCAGTTTTACGTTTATTTAAAACGTTAGAAACGGCAAATCAACGCCCCCGTCGGGGTTTTTACAAGGTGTCAAATTTACAGACAAACACCGATAGATTGTTGTGAAACGGGTAATCACTTGGCCAGATTGGAGGACAAACACGGCCCATATGAAAGTAGGGCCTTACTTTCCAGATTCGGTCGTAAAAAAAGCATATCCGATATATCTGTCGGCGAAATTTACGCCATTATTGAACCGGAGATTTTGAAACTCAAGACGACACAATTATGTTTGGAGGTCAGATCAATTTTTTCTTCCATTCAGATGTTACACAATAATTTCCTGAAAACTCATTCTACATCAAACCACGAATAAACCTTTTTTATCCAAAAATGTGTTTACCCTTTATTAAAATTTACATTCATTTCTATTCATCATGCATGATCAATTTAACAATTATCCTAGTTATTTGTTTGACTAATTTTGCGTTCTATATTTTTTGTGAATGTAAGTTCAATTCGAAAGAATCGCTATATATTCTTTTATTCGAGTATACAGTTTATAAAGCTGTCACTATATATATATATATATATATATATATATATATATATATATATATATATATATATATATATATATATATATATATATATATATATATATATATTGAAGTGAACTAGGACATTTATTTGAAACTAATCAAACAAACCTCCTAGCGGAGCTGATTATACGAGTTCACGAAACATCGAAATGCCTCCATATACCTTAGGATGGTGTATGTTAGGAACATTAAGTTGTTTATCACAATCAATGGAAATGATAGACAGTCTGTTTCGCCCTTATTTGGGGCTCATCAGTATCATCTATCCATCGAAAGTGATAACCAACCAAATATTTCTAACGGCGTTATATTTTCCTCCTATTGCCACGAACGTGTATCGTTAACACGAAGAATTCTGTTTTCTATTCATTTGCTAGCTGTAAAAGGGATAAAAATTGGAGCGCTTGTTACTTGCGGCGTGTGAATGTTGAATTACATCGAAATTGATGTATTAACTATACTCTTGCTTAGCGATTATAGTAACCACCTTCGGGTGTCAGGACGTACGAGTTCTCGTTGCCGAAATGTTTTCTTCTATCTGTGGGATGTGGTTCATTTGTTTCCGACTGGTGGCGCTGTGTCATATTTATATGCCATATAGTCACTGGAAGGAAAATATAACGCCGTTAGAAATATTTGGTTGGTTATCACTTTCGATGGATAGATGATACTGATGAGCCCCAACTAAGGGCGAAACAGACTGTCTATCATTTCCATTGATTGTGATAAACAACTTAATGTTTCTAACATACACCATCCTAAGGTATATGGAGGCATTTCGATGTTTCGTGAACTCGTATAACCAGCTCCGCTAGGAGGTTTGTTTGATTAGTTTCAAATAAATGTCCTAGTTCACTTCATTTTATTGCCACGAACGTGTATCGTTAACACGAAGAATTCTGCTTTATATATATATATATATATATATATATATATATATATATATATATATATATATATATATATATATATATATATATATATATATATATAAATAAATAAATTTATTTTTTGTGGTCAGTTTTCCTATTTATACAAGTCAGTGACAAATAATATTCACATATTGAACAATTTTTTTTATATATGATGAAAATTCTACTAGTCTATAAAACATAGCGTACATGTCGCGTAGGTTAATACGATTCTGCCAAGAAGATACTAATCAGAAGAGTAATAATGAACGGTGATGATAATTATACTTTTGAATAGATAAAAGCGGTATTTAATATTTTATTGAGATCTTTTAGACCCACACTTTGAATGAAATAACATCTTAATAATTACGAACGAAGTGCAATCTAATTTTCATAACTATAATTATTCAATTTATGTAGTATGTGAAGTAGCATCTGCATTATTAAGTTCATTCTAGAGCATCTCACCCGCATATATTGCAAGTTATTTAATTTGTTGAAGAGGATGTACGAGACGATGTCCATAATGTAAAAATAGAAAACAGAAATGAAAAGTTGTTATTAAAATCCACTAATCCTGTTATCTAGTCTCATGGCCTTTCCTCAATTAGTTCTAATGGAACTTGGGTAGAAGCTAATTTGCCCAATTTCAGAAAATTGCTTAATTATAGAAAAAAACTCCAACTGTAAATATAAGTGTCGAGAATTGTGTTCAAAAACAGAAAATGAATGTATTCAATTTGGAGATGTGCATCATAATATGTAATTTCAACTTAACTGCTTATTAACTATTCTTGTGTTATTATTTTGTTTGATATAGATAAACCAACAGAAACTTTTATATAGAATGAAAAAATCTCTCATTGAGTTAATTTTTTTACAATAAATACTTTCTAGAATTATAAAAAGAATTTCAGGAACCTACAATAAATATGTGGAGATAAAAATTGATTTTCAGAATTAAACTATCAATATGTTCAAAAGCTCCTTCATGATTATTTTCGTCAATTCTAATTTCTCCACGATCCTGTCATCATTGACAGATTAAATTAATTCTATTGGGTATTAAATATTCCATTCTAGTTCAAATGGAGAACATTTATTTTCTTATTAGGATCATATTTTAAATTTGAAAGAAATTCTACAAAAATTTGGTTTAATACATATTCTCCTCGTGTCGAAATGAAATAATAAAGTATGGGATTCCATAATCTTCTTAGTATTTATAAATACTACTACTATCCTAAGTTATTAACATATTCAAATAAGTCGCTTTTTTCCATCACTGAACTATCTTACTAAATGTGTTTATGTAGTAATTATGTATCCCAGACATGCAAACAAGATTGAAGCTAATTGGTAAAAAGGTTGAAAGAACTGAACCTATTGACAGGCCGTAACGCCGATAATGACGGAACGAACTACGTTATTTGCAATTGTAAATGCACAACTCATCTCGGCTGAATTCAAAAATGGGAATATTGAGTTGTTCTAAACATATCCCTTTGAAATTTAAGATGCACGACTAGTATATTATCGAACTTCTTGAGAGTCTGAGACAAGACTTTCAGGTTAAGAGGTAGTAATACCGTAATATTGAAGATAATATTGCTGAGAAAATTTTCTTAATAACTTAGACGCTAGATGTAGTATTTAATTTGTTCAAGAATATATGTATCCTTGTTAATACAATATATAGATTAATGAATTGTTTCTTGAACTCTTTTCTAGTACCAGTTCTACCAAACTGTTGGTAGACGAAGTTGGGTTTTTATCTATTTATCATATAATCATGTTATAGAAGCGACAATAAAATTTCAATAATTAAAACCAGTTGAAAAGGTCGGGAGTTGTCCGTGATGAACTGGGTAAGTATTCTACGATGAAATTATTTATTTATTGTATATCCTTTGAATATTAAATATTTTGAAAGCAGGTTTTATTTTGAACTGATTGGACCGGTATATGATGTAAATTAATAAACATATTGAAACAATGGTTTATGATAGTTATTTATGTACCAAGTGCGTTATATAGATGCTAACGCCCGATGGGCGCTAGGATTTAGTAACGCACGTGGTGAATACAAGATTTTATTTTTTACGAAAAAATTATTTTATTATAATGAAAACTCGATTTTGAAATCGGTTCATTGGTCTTATATAAATTGAGAAAAATTGGATTGAATGGCGAAGTGTATCAATGGTTCTGCTCCTACTTGAATAATAGATACCAAAAAGTTAAATATGGAAATAGCGTTTCATCCCCAAGGATGACGCTACACGGAGTGCCACAGGGAACAGTCCTCGGACCGTTTTTGTTCAATTTATATATAAATGATATAGGGAATTATATAAGCAATTGTGATTTGTCTCTGTTTGCAGACGACACCATATTATATATCACGGGTGATAATGTTGATCAGATGTTTAATTCGGTTAATGAGGATCTAAATAGACTTTTTGAATATTTATGTGACAACCACCTTAAGGTGAATATAAGTAAATCTAAATACATGTTAATGGGGAGTAGATACAAGCTAATTCAAGGTAATATCAACAACCTTACATTAGAAATAGATAGAAATAGCTTGGAGAGAGTACACCAAATTAAATATTTGGGAATTATTTTGGACGAAAATTTGAATTTTAAATCACATAGTGAATATATATGTAACAAAATGTCAAGAAAAGTATACTTCTTTGCAAGACTCAGCAATAAAGTTAACATGAATATACGACTTTTGTTGTTGAAAACAATGATAATGCCACATGTAGATTATTGCTCATCAGTATTGTTTGCGTTGCAAAAAACTTGCAAGGATAGTATCCAGAAAATACAAAATAGGGGTATGCGTATTGTATTGAAGTGCAATAGGAGAACACCCATTAAAATGATGCTAAAATAATTAAGCCTAATGAACGTGAATCAGCGAATTGTATTTAGAACACTTGATTATGTTCATAAAATAGAACATAACATGACACCTAGTTATTTGAAGGAATATTTGCAGAACGTTAATGATATACATGGATATGAAACACGGCAGCGAAATAATTTTTATGTGAATTCCTATAACACCACACAGATGAATAACTCAACATTCAGTGAGGGTATCAGATTATATAACACTTTGCCAAGAAATATAAAAAACTCGAATAGTTATAGATGCTTTGAAAAATTGTTAATCAATTATGTTTATGAACATTTCTAAGTCTGTATACTCATACTGAAAAAATTGTGCTGTTAATAGCTTTTTTATGCTAAATAAATATTATTATTATTATTATTATATACTTTCCTTTTTCCTTCTCATAGTAGGCATGTCATTTGTTGATATTTTGACGTTTGTGAATATTTTTGTCATCATATTTAGTGAATGTCATTGCTTTTTTATTTGTGTAGTCTTATGGAAATAATGGAAATGAAAATTTATTTACCCAAGAATATCATAGAAAATGCAGCCAAAGCTGCGAAAAATTCATTGCCGGAGAAATCCAGAGTCGTATACGACAAGGATTATGAAGTATTTAATCAATGGAAGTTGCTTCATTTCTCCTAGTACAATGAGCGGGCATCATGATCTATACTGCCCGCTCATAACGCCCTAGGGCATAATGAGTGTGTTTATAGCAACCGTATCTAAGGTAAAATCAACAACTAATATACAAGTGAAAAATAAAAACAATTTAGATGTTTATTAAATAAATTGGTTTGCACATCATTCAGTCCAAGAAATGCACACATTCAATAATGACTTCAAAACATTAAATGCTGAAAGTAAGGAAATTAAACTCAATTTTCTAGAATCATCTTGAATCGGATTCATATTCAAGAAAATCACACATTCAACTTTAAAATATTGAATGCTGAAAGTAAGGAAATTAAACTTAGGTAATTTTCTAGAATCAATACAGATTAATGAATACATTCAGGTCTCCTATTGAATATCCAAATTGATCATACTAAAAGCTTCCTTCTGATTCTTCGCAAAATTACCGATCTAGGTACCTGACTAGCAGTGTAGAATGGGTTTATCCTATTTTACTAATTATTTGTAACCATCTAACTAATTACCCTTTCTACACTATTGGTCATCTATTTATTTCTTGTATTCGATATAACGGAGAAATATATTAAGTTTACGTTTAGCATCTGAAGAAGGTGAAGTTTCACCGAAACGTGCGTCATCAGTATTTTATTTAATAAATGTTGAACTTTTTTATAAACCATCATTTTGAAGTCATTAAAATTTCAAGGGATCCAGAATATAGCATTACGATAAACCGCGAATTAAGGAGTCCCAAAAATGAAGAGAAGTGAACGTTGATTATTTCGAAGGAACAATAAATAAGCGTGCTCATGTAAAACATACCGCGAACAAAGATCGACGTCGTTTGAAACGAACTAATCGCAATGTCAATGATATAAAAGATTCTTCCATATGAATAATTTATTCAAGCAGGCAGAACATGTACACTCAAGAGGAGAGCATCAATCACGAAGACCAAACTGTAAGGTGAAGATTAAGCCATAGAACGGTTTACGTGAATTTTCAATTACTCCCATAGATCCCCTCTTGATGTAGAGTACCAGTGACCTTCTGCTAATGGACTTTGGAGTAAATTTATACAGTAGGAACACTCGTAGATTTCATGCGAAAGGACGTAACGGTGTGTTCTGCGATCATCCGCAAGAGCTCATAAACATATTTATTATTGTTCGGCGTTGATGAAAACGATCTGTGGGAAGAGAATTTCTCGCAAGAACTTCGCAAATTCCCTGGCGGAGAGGAAGAAACGCGAATTATTGTTTATTATATTACCTCCTCTCTAACTATAAAGTCGCTGAGGCGGTTTCATTACGCGGCGAAACGAAATACCATAATGGACTAATCACGGTATACTAATCACGGTCCAACTCTAACATCTCAATCGGCGATGTTCTTCCTGATTTAGGTTCGGATGGCGTGCGTTTTTGCGCGGTTTCTCACTGTAAGTGGCTCGCATGCATTTCATATCCGACGGAATTACATGTTACAGGACTATGGGATCTGATAAATGCATGCTTTTAGTGAAATCGTGTCCCGATCGATTTCAACCATCTCTGGGAGTTTCGCGGACGATATAATGTGTATCGCGGAAACAACACGTTCATCACCATTATCGAAGATTTAACAGTCAACTATTTCTGTCGATTTGTTTTATTTTTAAGTTAACTAATGCACATTTGATATCCTTGAATGATAACAGGATTTTTGCCATATTATGTAAAGTTTAAAGCAACAATGAAAGTAAGCCACTAAAATAACTATCAAATATTATAAATATACGAGTTTTCCCATGCCCACAAATATTCAGTACAAATTAGAAATACTGAAAACAAAACTTAACAAATGATTACTCTTTGATATACTGATGTCGATTTTGTTAACCGCCATACGTCGTACTAATTTCAATTTAACGTAATTCGGGATGAAATTTCACACGAAAAGAGATAGTTGGTAAAATTGACTTCAATTGGAACTAACATCTCTGTCTTAAAATTAAAATTCAGAAAAAAAGTTTATAAGGAAATGCTATATATATATATATATATATATATATATATATATATATATATATATATATATATATATATATATATATATATATATACAGGGTGTCCCGTAAATAACACGCCAGAGTGACACTGGAGGTAGATTGGCTTCAGGTCAACATGACCTTAGTAAAAGTTTTCTGGTTTTCGAGATATTGCCAGTCTTATGTTTTCTTCAAAAATCTATACTTTTTGGTCAATTTCTCGCCTGTTTTGAATATAAATAAGTTCTAACTCATGGTTTTTTTTCTTGTGCTATCATCAATATATGGTTGAGACAATCGACCTATCATTTCACTAAAAACTAGCTCGCTAACCTAAAAAAAAAATTAAGTTGTTTCAATTTAATTTAAATCCGAAAACCTTAAGTAAAGTTTGACTATTTACTGTGAAAAAATATTGTACCAGACAGAATCAGTAAATGATCTTAAAAACTAGCCTATTTAATGCTCTTTCGAAAGCGGTATAACATTTGTGGTATTTTTCTTTCAAAAGTCTAAAAATTCCAAGTTTTGTCATTGAAGTCGTGCTACTTGCGAAATACACTGCGCCGCAAATTTAACGTATAGCTTATATATTTCCTAAGTTTTGACTGAATATTTTCTCAGGCGGTGATCCGATTTGAATGAATTTTTCACCAAATAGTAGCTCCGTTCTTTGAGGAAATGTAATAGTTATAAGATGATCAAAAAAAATGAATAAACTTATTGTACAGGGTGTTTGAATAGCGACATGTTTTCTTCGTCCAAGTTTACATCCTTCTGCAGGCAATATCGGGTAGCTCAGACTTGTTGTATGAAGATATATACAAAACCAAACAAACACAGTTTCTACTTGTAAAGAAATTTTGAATACACAGCCTTCTTCGCAAATTAACAAAAAAATTTTACAAAATTTCGTTTGAAAAGTGTAGGAATTATAAAAACATGAATATCTTTCGAGTGACTCAAGATAAACAGACGATTGAAAAAACAAATTACTCAGAAGTCATTCGATTATACTACCGTCTATTTTTTTTCTTCCTGAGCTACCCGATATTGCCCGCAGAAGGATGTAAACTTGGACGAAGAAAACAGATCGCTATTTTAATCACCCTGTTACAATAATATTATTCATTTTTTTTTACATCTTATAAGTACTGCTTTTTCGCAAAGAACGGATCTACAATTTGGTGAAAAATTTATTCATATCGGAGCACCGCTTGAGAAAATATTCAGTCAAAAACTTAAGAAATATTTAAGCTATGCGTTAAATTTGCGGCGCAGTGTATTTCGTAAGTAGCACGACCTTCAATGACAAAAAATTGGAATTTTAAGACTTTTGAAAGAAAAAAAACCACAAATGTTATACCGTTTTCGAAAGAGCATTAAAAAGGCTAGTTTTTAAGATGATTTGCTGATTCTGTCTGTACAATATTTTTTCACAGCAAATAGTCAAACTTTTACTCAACGTTTTCGGATTTAAAATTAAATTGAAACAACTTGATTTTTTTTTAGGTTAGCGAGCTAGTTTTTAATGAAATGATAGGTCGATTGTCTCAACCATATATGGATGATAGCATAAGAAGAAAAAAAAAGCAGGAGTTAGAACTTATTTATGTTTATGAGGCGAGAAAATTAACCAAAAAAGTATAGATTTTTGAAAACAAACATAAAAAGTGACAATATCTCGAAAACCAGAAAACTTTTACTGAGGTCATGTTTGATGTTATCTGATTGACCTGAAGCCAATCTACCTCCAGTGTCACTCTGGCGTGTTATTTACGGGACACCCTGTATATATATATATATGTATATTATATTTATATATATATATATATAATATATATATATATATAATATATATATATGTATATTATATATATATGTATATATATATTTATATATATATATACTATAAAATATATATATATATATATATATATATATATATATATTATATATATATATATATATATATTTATATATATAATATATATATTTATATGTTATATGTATATATATATATATATATATATATATATATATATATATATATATATATATATATATATACGCTGATATGTATGGATATGGTCGATTATTTACTAAAGTAAGATAGCTAACGAAAAATGTTTAAATACAAATGTTTTAGGGTTTTTCAAAATCTATCACAATAAATTACACATACAGGGTCAGTCAAAAAGTACTGAAGAAATAAAAGTGCTCTTTCTTCAATAGAACACCCTATTATACCATATTTCAATTCTGCTCGAAATTCTGAACAAAATTTACATAGCACATCAAATCATAAAATTAGCGCCGATTCTTAACAGATTAAGATCAATAATAATCCATCATTTTGTGGTTTTTCTTTAATAAAGTTGAGAGTAGTAAAAAGTTATTTTCAAAATTCGATATTTCGAAAACGGTTGAATTTAGGAAATGATGTGCTATATAAATTTTGTTCAAAATTTTGGGCAGAATTAAAATATGGTATAATATATACGGTGTTCTATTGAAGAAAAAGCAATTTTATTTCTTCAGTACTTTTTGACTGACCCTGTATACTTAATTTTTATTTAGTGTGATGAATTTTGAAAAACCCTAAATCTTTCGTTTCTTAAAATTTTTCGTTAGCTATCTTACTCTAGTAAATAATCGACCGTTTCCATACATATCAGCGATCCTGTATATAATATTACATTTTCTGGAAAACATACTAATTGAGGGAAAACTTCGTCAATTAGCAGTTTACCAAAAGAAAATTGACGGATTTTTATGAACTTTGTGAGCATACTACTATCTACTACTAAAAGGAAACGGTGCACTTTAAAGAAGTAGCAAATTGCGACAATTTATTTCTTACTGATTTCACTTCGCTATAAGCCATATAATTATTTTGCCATAATTCCAATGCGGGCCAGGTATTTAATGTAAGTGAATAGCTGTTGAATGTAAATAATGTAATATCGATACGTGACTGCGCCAAATATTCCGACGAGTCCCAGTATTTCGGAAATTCCGATGACATAATCAGATTCCAGAGTTGAATTATTCAGAATCGGCGAATACAGCATGGGTGGGTTGACGTCTGACACTCAAACGTTTGGGGAAAATATTCCACTGGTGTCCATAATGATCAATTGAGTACGTAATGAAGTCAAGTCTTTTATAATATTGGAATGTTAATATTTTTGAGGTCAACAGATGTACTATGAAATCATCGTCACGCAGAAAACGGGAAATTGCAAAGAATGAGAGTTATAATAAACATAGTGAGATGTCCCACAGATATTTCGTATTTTATTGGCTTTATGGTTTTGATATTTCTTTTATGATTTAATATCGTAATTATCTATGACTTTTCAAACTAGTGAAATTAAGATTTTTATATGGTAACAATGATAAATAATCACGTATTAACGATAAATTCCATCAACTACTCTGAAGATTATCCCTTGATATTCACTGGAAGCCAGAGATATATAGAAAAACTTATAATTAATGCATGATATATAAACTTTTAATTTTCGGGCAATATTTCTTTTTTCATGAATGAAACGGCGCTTCTTATTCAAAATAGGCGAGAATAACTCTATATGCAGACATTTGTCGATTTTAAACAAATAGTTTTATATAATATGTTCATCTAGAGGTTTATGTAATGAATTAATTCCCATTTCAATGTTTTTTTTTCTCATTTTGAAGTAATCTTTTCACTAATTGAACAGAAGTTATCATCAAGAGCTCTTCTTCATAAAGAGTCCAGATTTCTGCGTAGACGTCCGTCAATTACATTTCCATCAGATACGTCTGCTAGTGGCAGGGTTTTGGAGTTTTTGAAAACTGCATATCCCTATTCAGTGTCTGATACTCCTTTACCAAGTCTCTGTAATCAAATTCCCTTTCTACCTTCGACCTTTCTCTGGGGAATAAAGCTTTGAAGCTGGTATTTTCCACTGTATCCAAGATCCTATATTTTCATTTTTCTAAAAGTTCACTATTTTGTTGGTTGAACTTTCTTTTCGCACTCTAGCGGTATCTCAAGCATTCCTCCCAATATCTACATTGGAAAAGCTTTAAATCTTGTGTATTAGTGGCACTTTCAGAGTACATGCTCATACACCATATAGTACAACAGACCAGACATACTACTTAACTAATCGACAACTAAGTGAAAAATTGAGGTAATTTTTGACCAGGAATTTTATTTTTAGAAATATGGTTCACGCCTGTTTTATTCTGGTTGTGATCTCGATTTCTGGGTTCCATTCATTCTTGTCTAGGTAATCTAAATATTAAAATGCTGTGATTTGCATTTTCGGGACTTACTGTTCAGACTTATAGTTGGGATGTGTTGCCTTCGTTTAAAACAATCAATATTTAGTCGTTATTGACTTTAATTCTTTAAGCCAATATGACTGCTGCAGTCACTAACTGCATTAGGATCAGAGTGTTTTGAGAGTTTTTTTTTATTTATATGAAAAAAGCTACTAAGATTTCTCCAGTCATAGTTAATGTAGAATTATATCAGCGTAACTAGTAATTAATTCTATTATAAATATATGAGACCTACATTAGTGTATATATATATATTTATTAATATATATATTATATAATATTTTATAATTTTTCACTCTATATGGATGGTTTTTGAATCAGTAATACATTATCACAGATAGTTACTGCAATTTTGGATAACAGACTTAATCAATTTCCACTTACGCAGTTACTGTCTCTTTTATATAGGTTGAACGGTCGAGTGAAAATACCCGAATGCGATATGAACCGAAAGAGTCTTACATTTATCATATTTACCTAACTACTCTCAACCCCAAGACATAAAAAAAGAGAAATATTACTGAAAGTCATGTAAAACAAGTTCTGTAGTACCGTTTAGAAGAATTTATTCGTTGAGAGGTAATTTTAAACTGAAATTTCACATTGAAGTGAACTAGAAGTACACCATTCATAATAAAATTATGCTGGAATGACTGTTTTCTATTCAGATAAAAACATGACGACAATTGAATAAATTAAATTTTTTCACATAAAAACTTGTTGTTGTTCGGAGTTGAAGAAACTTCGTCTTTCATTTTCAATTTCAAAAATCACAGAAATTATCAAATATTCACTGATTTTTGGTACCTATAGCTATTAGAAAATATGTTTTTTAGTAAAACAAAATTATTGAAAGCAACAAGATTCACATTTTTATGAACCCATTTATAAATGACTGTAAATGAAGAGAATATATTTCATAAATCAAATTTTTCGAAAGAATCGTTATTTTATGATAACTATTCAATACTGAAAATTTTAGCAACATTATCGCTTTAATTATCGAAATCTATGAAATAATTATTTAAAATTCAAAACTGTTATTTTAAGTTGTTTTACTCTTCAATCATCATATAAAAAAATTCATCACATTCTGTTTCATTCTGTAGATTCTTTTCTTATTCTTATAATTTTTAGTTCTTAATACTGAGATATTTCGATCAATAAGAACATACATATTTTTTATCTCTCGTAATCTTTTATGTCAACATTCATCACCAATAAACAATCAGTTACTGAAAGCCTTATGTAAATCAAATCATTGATATTGTTTTAATTTTTTTAGCCTGTTTAAATGTCTGTAATTATTATTTCTTAATAGCATAAAGGACTATCAATACTGATAAAAATTACAGTTAAACTGTGACTCAAGAGTAGATAAGATTCAAGTGAAGGATATCGATGAATTATTTATTTTATGGATATTTACGTTAATTTAAATAGCACATATATTTATTTTGTCTAATTTCAACTTTATTTTTAGCAATTGAAAAAGACTTATTTGCGTCGAAACCAGTAATATACTCATATTCGTGTGAAAATGAAGACAAACTAAATTTGTTTCATTTGTAATGAATGAGATACCATAAGATTCATCATTCATCATTCCATCAAAATTTCAATGTAAAATTCCATTAATAACATTTCCTTGATGCCTTGGCGCATTCACCAAATTGAAGTATATAATTGCAAATAAATGTCGCTAGTTCTGATTTTTTCTGCAGTATTAAAAATGAAAGATATGTATAAATATGCTGTAATATTTCGATTTAACTGAACTACATATGAATACATTGAAATACATTATTTCATATTTTGCGTTTGTTACTCATTTATTTTAGGTTTAGGTGATCTGAGTTTTTCATCATATTTGAATATATTAGTCATGTTACAAATAAACACAACGATGTATAAAAAAAATGATCTCCATTTTAAAGCATCTCACGATTTCCAGCATGATATCAGTATAAAAAATGAAGTGAAAACTAGATTGTTGAGAAGTAATACTAAGTTTATTTCTAAATTTGGATTGATTGGTTCGATACATGGTGTAAATTAATAAACATATTAAAACAATGGTTAATAATAATGGCAAAAATGTTTGCCATTAGCATCTGAAGAAGGTGAAGTTCCACCGAAACGTGCGTCATGCGTTATTTCTTTAAATAAATGTGTAAATTGTTGTTATTAACCATTGTTTTAATTTATTTCTAATTATTTAACTTTTTAATTATTTCCAACACAAGACTACAGCATAATGTTATCGTAAATGGGTTTGAGGTATTTCTTCGTGGAGAAAACCCACTTTCCACAACTTTGGTTTTTAATTCAAATATTCTTGAACCACTGGTGAAAGCAATATAAATTTCCCAATTTGTTTTGAGACAGTCTAAGTATTAACTCTCTGTTGTGAAGCCTACAGCAACTACATTTTTTTTTCAAAATATTTAGGGAATACATATAAACGAAAGTAGTTCTATTATGGTGTTTATAATAATAAGTAACAGTTTCTTGAATTTTAGGTTCAAGAAATACGATCAGAAATAATGTAGAATTCCATATAATTTTGAGAATATAAAATGTATCTATTCAGATCTAATGAAGCGATATTATTTACAAAAGAAAAAAGTCCGAATTAAAGAAAACTCCTTTCCAAGTTATAGAGTCAAGCGACACTTTTTTCTACCACATAAAACAATTTATTCATGATATTTTCCAAAATAACAACCATTCTTACAGGGTGGACATTTGCCAGAACTAGAAATTTAAACTTTTCATGACAGCAATCGAAAAATTGACCCAACTATAACATGGAATAGTTGAACCAAAAATAGAATCGACTAGCTATGAATATCTTGATAAATGATTTCTGTATAGCAGTTTTTATAATATCTTTCAACTTAAAAATTGCAACCTCTTCTTGCATCTGTTGAAGCAGGCAATATCCAATGCGGGGCCAAATTTGTCTGGATTTGTATCGCACATCTTGCTTCCTCTCTTTCTTGCCTATAGATTTCAGGGAAAGTCGTTATGGTTCTTTTTATACTTTGAAGTTTATTCAAGTCTAGAACTATATGGATTCTACTGGAATCACTGACTGAGTATAACCAATTTAAGGATTCTTAACCGTATTTTTCAAAGGGAGTATGGAACCTATATTTAAAAATACATATTTAGGACCGAGGTTAGGTAATTCATTGTTTTCTATTGACAGAGTTGAAAATTTTTTTAACAATATTTTATGATGAATTGGGGTATTTCTTAATTAAGATATTAAATTTTTGTTTAAATGCATACGGACATAATCATGTAAACATGTTATTATTCATATATGGAGCAACATAAAAATATTCACGAAAGTACCTATGCATTTTAATTTCTTTTTTATCTATTCTTAGTATTTTGCAAAATCTCATCATCGACAATACTGTAAATTTGAAAATAAGTCAGCATCAATTTAGTTTGAATATAGCCTATATTTCGTTGTTTTCAGAAAGTTTAATAAGCATCAAATAACATATATTTTGTTTAAGAGCAATTATTTATCCATCTAATTATCATAAATATGATTGTAATCCTTCCAATTATATCTATAATGCTGTACGCATTAATTTTTAGTTTGAACAACTGAATATTATAACACTAATTATTATTCACTACGAACTCTTTACTTAAATAATTTCCAAGTCGTAGAAGTATTTCATAGAGTGATAAAAAATCTAAAGACAACATTCATGTATTAAATCCTGATTAATATGCTGTTAATAATTTAATTATTCCGGCGAAACGTCGAAAGCATTTCCAGCTTAAACGGTTAGCCATAGAAATATATGCAAACATGTCGACTATAATCTGCCTTCCTGGCGAAAGAGTCGTCAGCGTTGCCCATAGATTCAGCTGACCATAATTTATAACAACATAACTTATCGATGTTTATGGCACTCCCATGGCAAATCGAGCATTATTTCGTTTTCGCCGAGCCAAATAAATCACTTCGCCAGGAACGTAGCATAACAACACACCAGTAATAAGTCCAAGTTAGCTGCCAGAAACTTCCTCTCAAGCCGATTTATTTGATTGCTAGTGCCTTGCTAACCCGGCAGCTCGCAAGAACAATTATACTGGCCTTCAAACTATCAGGTAACGTCGCGCTGCTCTGTGGTCTCTGGGTCCACGTTGCAGATAAAAGGAAAATTTCACCGACGATTTAACCTCCCCCAATTAAATCCACGTTAGACTCACCTTTTTGCCTGTTGACTGCAGCAAGACGTTGAGGATTTAAGAGGTGGCTATCCATTGCTTGCCACTGCGCCGGCATTAGATCCAACAGAGACGAGTGCTGAGAGCCGGAGAGCAAGTGAGAAAAAAAATTATTTTATTGGTTCTCCGTTCCTTTCACTCCATTCGTCTCCATGATGTGTTTACTCAACTACTCGAGGTTGTGTGCTAGGATTCAATTACAGCCAAAGGAGCAAACAATATTGATTAACGACTCCCAGGTTTCGCAAACAAATTTTAGCGAAGAATATCTCCACAAAGAATTTATATATCTTCCACGATATATCACTTCCAGGAATTTATGAAGAAAAGGAGCTTGTTATGAGTAAGAACCTTGTTTGCAAACCATTGGACTTTACACCGATGAAACTTGATGATATCCTTATGTCTGTCCGTTTAATTCGCAATTCATACGAAAGAAATTTCTATTACAACTCCAAATAACTCAAAGGCACCGAGGAGATTATTGTCATTGTAATTGAAATCAATTTCGATCCATGCGAACAATGACGAAATTATTCTTGGGGCTCTCGGTATTTCCAAATCATCGAAATATATCTTAGAAAAGAACATTGGGCATCCTAGCGATTATGACGACTAAAAAATTGTTGTATACTAATTGAATTTAAAATTTGAATTTTCACTTCATGATGCCATAATTTCCTCGATCACATTGTCAAATGATCAAAATTTCGGTACTAAAAGCCCACGGGAAACATAACTTCATCGTGAGATAAATTTACAAGAATGAAATAATCATTCTAAATATCAAATTAATTTACATTTTAGAGAAGAATTATAATATATAATAATATATAATCCTCAGAAACTCCTTTGTAAATTTTCCGATGAAACATATTGCGTTTGATTGTTTCGAAATAATCAAAACTGATTGCACTCACGCTTTGTGTTGCCAATAGTAATTTGAACTATTTCCGGTGTAGATTTTATGGACAAACTGAAGAAAGTCTATTGAAAACAATAAATTCCTTTTTCTTAAAAAAAAAAAATAAAAGAGTTTTCAGTGTTATAGGGATGAAACTTTTCCTGAACTTTCATTAGCCTTTACATCTCAGAATTTTATATCTACAGTTGAAACAGAACTTTTGACTTTATTTGGACCTTTTTAAAAAGTTGTCTTTTATTTTGAGTTGGGACCTAAAATATCAAAACTGATGATTTTTTTGGCGGGGACCGCGAATGAAAATATTCCTCGTTTCAATTTGGGCGAGAGCGTAATACGAACTTGATCAATAGAATTTGATTCAAAAAATTTTAGGCTTGTTACCTAACTGGAATGTCAAAAATTTTTCCCTATATTTCTTCCGTTTGGGGGGGGGGGGGGTGGGGGGGGGGGGGGGTGGGGGGGGGGGGGGGTGGGGGGGGGGGGGGGTGGGGGGGGGGGGGGGTGGGGGGGGGGGGGGGTGGGGGTTTTTTTGGGTTCACGCCTGTTTTATTCTGGTTGTGATCTCGATTTCTGGGTTCCATTCATTCTTGTCGAGGTAATCTAAATATTAAAATGTTGTGATTTGCATTACTGGGACTGATGTTCAACTTATAGTTAGGGATGTTGCCTTCGTTAACAATCATATTTTTAGTTTTATTGACTTTAATTCTTAAGCCAATATGACTGCTGCAGTCACTAACTGCATATAGGATCAAGAGTGTTTTGAGATTTTTTTTTATTTATAAGAAAAAAGCTACTAAGATTTCTCCAGTCATTGTTAATGTGGAATTATATCAGCGTAACTAGTAATTAATTCTATTATAAATATATGATACCTACATTAGATGTATATATATATATATATATATATATATATATATATATATATATAATATTTTATAATTTTTCACTCTATATGGATGTTGTTTGAATCAGTAATAAATTATCACAGATATTTTCTTAGTTACTTCATTGGATAACAGACTTAATCAATTTCCACTTACGCAGTTACTGTTCTCTTTATATAGGTTGAACTGGTCGAGTTGAAAATACGAATGGCGAAATGAACCGAAAGAAGTATCATATTTCATATTACCTAACTACTCTCACCCAAGACATAAAAAAGAAGAATATTTTATTGAGAAGTCATGTAAAACAAGTTCTGTAGTACCGTTTAGAAGAATTTATTCGTTGAGAGGTAATTTTAAACTGAAATTTCACATTGAAGTGAACTAGAAGTACACCATTCATAATAAAATTATGCTGGAATGACTATTTTTTATTCAGATAAAAACATGACGACAATTGAATAAATTAAATTTTTTCACATGAAAACTAATGGTTGTTGTTCGGAGTTGAAAAAACTTTGTCTTTCATTTTCAATTTCAAAAATCACAGAAATTATCAAATATTCACTGATTTTTGGTACCTATAGCTATTAGAAAATAAGTTTTTTAGCGAAACAAAATTATTGAAATCACCAAGATATATTTTTTCATGAACCCATTTATAAATGACTGTAAATGAATGGAATATACTTCATAAATCGAATTTTTCGAAAGAAGCGTTATTTTATGATAACTGTTCAATACTGAAAATTTTAGCAACATGATCGCTTTAATTATCGAAATCTATGAAATAATTATGAAAAATTGAAAACTGTTATTTCAAGTTGTTTTACTCTTCAATCATCATATAAAACAATTCATCACATTCTGTTCCATTCTGTCGATTCTTTTCTTATTTTTAATATTTTCAGTTCTTACTACTGAGATATTTCGATCAATAACAACATACGGATTTTTTCATTTCTCATAATCTTTTACGTCAACTTTCATCACCAATAAACAATCAGTTACTGTAAGTCTATTGCTTATAGTACAGTCACCAGCGGTAAAAAAACTGTAAAACCGTGGAATTTTGAGAATCAACACCGATTTTGATAAAAATTTGGAATTGAGCTCTTCTTACCCTCTTCCTCAAAATCTTTACTCTGCTGAAATGTGCTTTTTATTTTTAAGGGGTGAACTACCCCTTATCGCAAAAAACTAAAAAATCGTAGAATTTAGCATGTATTTAGTTAAAAGAAAGTTTTGAAGATGGAATCGATTTGGAAATCGTTATAGATATTACTCAAACACAAGGTTTGACTAATTCATCAGACAGATGCAACCCGCTTAAATCACTCCAATTTACTCACATTGGTAATTTCTAAACTACTGTTTTAAAAAGTTATTTAGATATAACTTGAAATAATTGAAAATTGCGTTCATATTGAATGATTATACTCTATTTGGGAGAAAATTATCATTTTCCGAGACCCGTTACAACCCCTAGTTAAGGTCCTCTTCCTGAGAATATGAGGTATATGTCAAAAAAATGTCTAAACAATTTTTTTCACAATACAGAAATGTTCCAAAAGTGCCATTAATAGTGAATCGAGAATAATTTTTCATCAGTTGATATAACTCTATTTCGTCGTTTTTTTGAACACACGCAACCCTTATAGAAAGCCCACTCCTTTGGTGACCAAAATATAAATATTGCGTTTTTACCCTGCATTAATAATGAGTGAAAATGAAAAAAAACTTGATTTGCACTCAATATATATAGTTTTTCGTTTCCTCGTCGCTCTCCGGTTATCAACATCTTTCCACTGGTCTAAAAACTGGGTGTCCTGTTTGGACAAGTGCAGGGTACTGCAGGTTTCTCATATTTTGCATTCAAAAAGAGGCCTACTCGTTGGTAACCGCACGATGCAACCGGCATCCCTTTTTGCAATGTACAAAATATCATTTGCAAAAGCCTCCTCAGGTGCCCGGTTCATTTTGGTTTTTGATTGGATGCAAAATTTCGTAAATTTCCAATCCAACCCAATAAAAATAATTAATATTTTTTACCCAGCCATATTATGTGCTCATTGAAAGCACCATCTGTTTGGGACAAGAGTTTAAAAATCTAAAACAGCCTTTTTTAGTTGGTTAAATTAATAAATGAGTTTATATTCTGGATTTGTTCGAGGCTATCCAACAGTTTGTAACACGTTTTCAATGTATTTAAATTAATAGTGTCTTTTAAGTCAAGTCCAAACAATATTTCGGCGTTACAATATCTCCGGCCTTTCTAAAACTATAATTCAAGCGTTGAAAGCAACTATTATAAAAAAATCTTTCGCGTTTTTCTAAAATGTCGATAAATTTTTTTTACCTGTTATTGTAGAGGGCAGAAGTGAGTACATCCAGTGTGAACTGTAGGGGTAAAATAGTATCAAATCTGGCATTGTTTGGACTATTCAATTCTAAACTTCAGGACACAGAGAACATGCCAGAGGAAGCGGAATTTTGCTCTGAAATTAATAAATTTTGAAAAGTTGGTTGACGGATTTAACTCCCTCATTTTTTGAGCTATAATATTTTCTAAAAAAACATTCTGTAAGGAATTTAAAGGTCTTTGGCATCACGTTGATTAAAACTTTTTTTAACTTTTCATTAGAAAAGGGTTGACCTCAAAGGGCTTGGATTAGCCACAATTAATACGCGAATGCAAACTTTGAGCCAACATATCTCGTTCAATTTTCATAATACAAAGATCGAAAAAATACCAACATTTTAAGTGAGGAAAACTCTACAATTACCAACAAGAACAGTTTTTCATATCATCAATAGTTTTTGGTTCATTTGAGAAAAATTAATGTTTTTCAAAATTACGAAAATGCGATTTTCAATTCAATCAACAATTTTTTATAAATTAAGCATTCCAAACTTGTCAAATCACATGGATCATATTAATAACACTTGAGTTAAAATAATTGGAAGTGGGTTACGATTAATTTCATTTACGGTGGCCATGACGAGGGAGTAAGTTTTAAATAAAAATTTTAAAGTTACTTTATTTTTGTTATAAGCCAGTCAATTCTTATAAAAAGACTTTTGTATAAAAACTTTGAAGGTTTTTTCTTGTACTTTGCAAAGGGATCTTGAGTTTTACCCAAAAATTAAATTTTTTTCAAATTATTTCAGGTTTAAAGTTTTCAATTTTGGGTTTCCCGAAAAATAACCATTCTTCAACGAGTAATAACTCAGACGTTGTTGAGTTCACAAAGGTTATTCAAAAACGAATATCTATTCTCTATTATTAGCTTCATTTTTGTTTCAGATAATTTTTCCGATAAATAGAAAATTTTTGAGTTATTCGAAAAAAACTGTTTCACAACATGCGTTTTTTCAATGAAAATTGCACAGTTTCAATCGTTAATAACTCGAAAATTATAAACTTCACAAAAAAACTTTATGAAACAAAAGTTGCTTAAAATAAGTCAATTTATCAATTTCTGATGTTATTTTGATTAAAATCATTCTCATCCCCTAGAAGGGGTAGATGTCACCCCTAAGGCAAAAGCACACTTCGGCACATTATAGATTTTGAAGAACGTTATAAATACTACCTAAATTCCAATTTTCAAGGAAATCGACCTTGATTCTCAAAATTCCACGGGAAAACGGCTGGTCACTGGACTATTATGGAAGTCAAACCATTGATACTGTTTTGATTTTGTTCGCCTGTTTAAATGTCTGTAAATATAATTTCTTGATAGCAAAAAGGACTGATTAGGACTATCAATACTGATAAAAAATACAGTTAAACTGTGACTCAAAAGTAAATGAGATTCAAATAAAGGATATCGATGAATTATTTATTTCATGGAAATTCACGTTAATATAAATAAAACAAATTTATTTTGTCTAATTTCAACTTTATTTTTAGCAATTGAAAATGACTTATTCGCGTCGAAACCGGTCATATAACCATATTCCTGTAAAAATAAAGACAAACTAAATTTGTTTCATTTGTAATAAATGATATAACATAAGATTCATCATTCATCATTCCATCAAATTTTCAATGTAAAATTTCATTAATAACATTTCCTTGATGCCTTGGCGCATTCACCAAATTGAAGTCTAACCTTCCAATTGCAAATAAATGTCTCTAGTTCTGATTTTTTCTGCAGTATTAAAAATGAAAGATATGTATAAATATGCTGTAATGTTTCGATTTAACTGAACTACATATGAATACATAGAAATACATGATTTCTTATTTTGCATTTGTTACTCATTTCTTTTAGGTGATCTGAGTTGTTCATCATATTTGAATATATGTTTCATGTTACAAATAAACACAACGATGTATAAAAAAAATATCTCCATTTTACAGCATCTCACGATTTTCAGCATGATATCAGTATAAAAAATAAGGTGAAAACTAGATTGATGATGAATTAATACTAAGTTTGTTTCTTATTATTAAACTTTTTAATTATTTCCAACACAAGACTACAGCATAATGTTATCGGAAATGGGTTTGCGGTATTTCTCCGTGGAGAAAACCCACTTTCCACAACTTTGGTTTTTAATTCAAATATTCTTGAACCACTGGTGAAAGCACTATAAATTTCCCAATTTTTTTTTGAGACAACCTAAGTATTAACTCTCTGTTGTGCAGCCTACAGCAACTACATTTTTTTTCAAAATATTTAGGGAATACATATAAACGAAAGTAGTTCTATTATGGTGTTTATAATAATTAGTAACAGTTTACTGAATATTAGGTTCAAGAAATACGATCAGAAATAATGTAGAATTTCATATAATTTTGAGAATATAAAATGTATCTATTCAGATCTAATGAAGCGATATTATTTACAAAAGAAAAAAGTCGATTTAATAGAGAAAACTCCTTTCCAAGTTATGAGTAAGCGACTACTACATTTTACCACATAAAACAATTTATTCATGATATCTTTCAAAATAACAACTGATTTTCTCACAGTCGACATTTGCAGAACTATAAATTTAACTTCATGACAAATCGAAAATTACTCCAACTATAACATGGAATAGTTGAGCAAAAATAGAGATCGTTAGCGTAGTGAATATCTTGATAAATCGATTTCTGTATAGCAGTTTATAAATTCTTTCAATTTAAAATTGCAACCTCTTCTTCACCCGTTGAAGCAGGCAATATCCAATGCGGGCCAATTTGTCTGGATTTGTATTGCAATTCTTGCTCCTCTCTTCTTGTCTATAGATTTCAGGAAGTCGTTATGGTTCTATGTTTATACTTTGAAGTTTATTCAAGTCTAGAATATATGGATTCTATGAATCAGTGAGTGAGCTCAACCAATGTAAGGATTTTAACCGTTATTTTGTTAAGAGTATGGACACTTGTATTTGAAAAATACATTATTTAGAAGAGGTTAGGTATATTCATTGTTTTCTATTGACAGAGTTACGGAGACATTCTGTATAGGAAGTGATTGATCTTAATTTAATAATTATTTTATGATGTAATTGGATTATTTCTATACTTAAGATATTATTTTTGTTCAAATGATACGGAAGTAATCATGTAAATTATGTTATTATTCATTTATATGGAGCAAAATAAAAATATTAAGAAGTACCTGTGCTTTTATCTTCTTTTTTATATTTTTAGTATTTTGCATAAATCCCATCATCGACAATACTTGAATTTGTATTTCATTATATATTGTGGACTATGGTGTAATTCTATGAGGTATGTGTACACTTGAATCCTTCATTCATTCTGAGCATTGCCTTCAATTTTGTAGATATAAGTTAGCATCAATTTAGATGAATTGATATATTCGTTGTTTAGAAAATAGTTTTTTTCAGAAGGTTAATCAAGCATCAAATAAACATATATTTTGTTATGAAGCAATTTATTTATCCATCTATTTCTATTAAATATGATTGTAATCCTTCCAATTATATTTAATATGCTGTACGCATTAATTATAGTTTGAACAACTGAATATTGATAACACTAATTATTATTCACTAGAAACTGTTTACTTAAATAATTTCCAAGTCGTAGAAGTATTTCATAGAGTGATATAAAATAAATCTAAAGAAATTTCTGTATTAAATCCTGATTAATATGCTGTTATATTTAATTATTCGGCGAAACGTCGAAAGCATTTCCACTTAACGGTTAGCCATAGAAATATATGCAAACATGTCGACTATAATCTGCCTTCCTGGCGAAAGAGTCGTCAGCGTTGCCCATAGATTCCAGCTGACCATAATTTATAACAACATAACTTATCGGATGTTTATGGCACTCCCATGGGAAATCGAGCATTATTTCGTTTTCGCCGAGCCAAATAAATCACTTCGCCAGGAACGTAGCAGTAACAACACCAGTAATAAGTCCAAGTTAGCTGCCAGAACTTCCTCTCAAGCGATTTATTTGATTGCTAGTGCCTTGTACCCGGCAGCTCGCACAGAACAATTATACTGGCCTTCAACTATCAGGTAACGTCGCTGCTCTGTGGTCTCTGGGTCCACGTTGCAGATAAAAGGGAAATTTCACACACGATTAACCTCTCGCAATTAAATCCACGTTAGACTCACCTTCTTGGCTGTTGACTGCAGCAAGACGTTGAGGATTTAAGAGGTGGCTATCCATTGCTTGCCACTGGCCGGCATTATATCCAACAGAGAGTGCTGAGAGCCTGGAGAGCAAGTGGAAAAAAATTATTTTATGGTTCTCCGTTCCTTTCACTCTTTGGTCTCCATGATTTGTTTACTCATACTATCGAGTTGTGTGATAGGATTCAATTACTAGCCAAGAGCAACAATATTGATTAACGACTGCAGGTTTCGCAAAAAATTTTACCGAAGAATATCTTCCACTAAGGAATTTATATATCTTCACGATATATCACTTTCCAGGAAGGTTATGAAGAAAAGGAGCTTGTTATGAGTTAAGAACCTTGTTTGGAAACCATTGGACTTTTACACCGTGAAACTCTGATGATATCCTTATGTCTGTCCGTTTATATTGCATTTCATACGAAAAAAATTTCTATTACAACTCCAAATAACTCAAAGGCACCGAGGAGATTATTGTCATGTAATTGAAATAAATTTTGACATGGTGAACAATGACGAAATTATTCTTGGAGCTCTCGGTATTTCCATAATCATCGAAATATATCTTAGAAAAGAAATTGGGCATCCTAGCGATTATGACGACTAAAAAATTGTTGTACTAGATTGAATTTAAAATTTGAATTTTCACTTTCATGATGCCATAATTTCCTCAATCACATTGTCAAATGAATCAAAGATTTGGTACTAAATAGCCCACGGGAAACATAACTTATGTGAATAATTATCAAGAATGAAATAATCATTTAAATATCGAAATAATTTATAAGTTTTAGAGAAGAATTATAATTTATAATAATATATAATCCTCGAAAAAACTCTGTGTAACTTTTGCGATGAAACATATTGGGTTTTTGATTTTTTCGAAATAATCAAAACTGATTTTCATCACGCTTTGTGTTGCCAATAGTAATGAACTATTTCCGGGTAGATTTATGGACAAACTGAAGAAAGTCTATTGAAAACATAAATTCCTTTCTAAAAAAAAAAAATAAAAGAGTTTTCAGTGTTATAGGGATGAAACTTTTCCTGAAACTTCATTAGCCTTTACATCTCAGAATTTTATATCTACAGTTGAAACAGAACTTTTGACTTTATTTGGACCATTAAAAAGTTGTCTTTATTTTGATTGGGACATCAATATCAAAACTGACGATTTTTGCGGACCGCGAATGAAATATCGCGTTTCAATTTGGCGAGAGCGTAATACGAAGTTGATCAATAGAATGATCAAAATTAGCTGTTCCTAACTGGAATGTCAAAATCCTCTATATTTCTTCCGTCCAACCGCTGCAACCTGTTCGCTTCGCGTTCATTTGCCGCCCGTGAAAGATTGGCTTGCAATGTCAATGACTTCTCCTAATGAAAAAAAACGCACTTCTCTAATGAATCATCAAGGAAAACGGCCTCGAAGTGATGTAAGTCGAAGAAGCGATGAAGTCTGCGAATTCGTAACTCGTTCTCCAAGAATTTCACCTTGATTGGTTATTATTCAATACATTAATAAATGGTTAAGTGTGTCATTAGCGGAATATTCACGATACGTGTTTTACAATGTAAGTAATCTAGGTATGATGAGTTATTGAAAAAATCGAATGATGATGAGCAGCAGGATCTTCCTGGATAATTAGATGCTGAATTATGGGTTACCGAGAAAAACAACACGAGACATATTCAATCAAATATAAATAACATAATGAACGAAACTAAATTTGAATTTACTACGTTTATTATCACAAAATATTTTGAAATTTTTTTTTGTGTTACATTTTTCAAAATATTTTGTGATAATAAACGTAGTAAATTCAAGTTTAGTTTTGTTCATCATGTTAAATTATCACGTAGTAAGGACGGATTCCATCAACTATTTAAATAACATGAATTTATTCATATTATCGTTATATGAATAGATAGTAGATTATTTGTAGAAAATATAACTAATTTTCAACTTTAAAATATACGTAATATATAATAAATAACCAATTTCAATTTCAATATGAACTTCCGAATAATATTTCTATAATTGAAAGAAGAAATGTTACATTACTTTTAACTCACATATTGAATTTATTCTTCTCTGAAACTAAACATGTCGTTTGCTTTGAAATGACCGCTTACATAACTTGTAGTCATTCTAGGCTTAGCTACCATTCACCTGGGGTGTAACGTGAAGTAAGGAATTCAATTCCAAAAATCTGAATGAATTCATTGTCACTCTATAAAATTTTGGATTTATTAGAGAAAAGTTATCAACATAATTTTACCGCAAAAGTGTTGAGATATAAATTTTAACAAGTAAATGAGTGTGCTCAACTGTAACAATGGTTTGTGTAATAAGCCATGTAATAGCCTCGAACATCTCATAGTTGATTTGCACTGCTCTTCTTGTTCCTATAGCAGTAATGCATGAATACCCAGAACACCGCACATTTCCTAAGTGCGATAGCGATTGGGATGTTTCTTCTTTCTGCAATGCCTTTCTATGCTTTTTTCTATACCGTGCCCTCGGTCAGACAACGGAAAGTCTTCGTGGATCGCGTTATTTTGCTCACACCGCGGAGTTACTGCATTTTTACACGAGAACTGAATGTTAAAACCGCCAATCTCGGTGGGATCGTCTGTAGATTCGAACGGGAATTCGGATATTTTTGAGATAGATGGCGCGAAAGATTCGTCCTCGCCAAGTTAACGAGTATAAAGCCAATTTATAGCGTATCAATCACGATTACTAACTGATTTCATGAATTTCTTGGTCTTGATTCCTAAACCAAATACTGTGTGATAAAATGAATCACTGATAGAATTCATCAATTACTAATACTATGTTATTAAAATTAAGTAACATTTCATAACACGACAGAAGAATTTGTTTATTGATAAGACGCGATTACTTCATTTTGAAAGTTTACTTCATCAAGAAGTTTATGTTGAAACCAAGGCTGCCAGTTTTTAAAGAAAGATTTTTATCATCGATGTTAATCGCAATATGAATAAACGATAGTAAGCCAAATCGACACGAATAAGATCGAATCTTTAATAATCGATCTTTTTTGTTAAAATTGTTTCAATTCTTTTAACTATGCAAAACATCTGAAACCGATTGCTGATGTAGTAAAAATGTAAAATAACTACCACATTGAAGTAAATTATCCAAGTTCCATTGCAAGGTAAGTTCCATTGAATATAGGGAAATTAGGGAATTTTGTACTTGCATTTTGCTCAGACCATTCTTCTGAACGACATAAAATGTAATAAAAGATCATAGAGAAGTATTTCGATTAAATATTCAAGTCACGAGACGATTCTGAAAATCTATTCAGTAACATTTCGTATATATGAATAACGAAAAATGAGATTAAATAGAAAAATGTAGAGAGAATCAAACCATTAAAGAATTTTCATAGTATCTCATTTTTCATCAACTTGTCTTGTTTCTTGATTTTAAAAATAAAATCGTCCATAAACCTTCCACGTAATTAATGAAATGAAAACAAAAAAATTTTAGTATGTTTTTAGTTTCTATTCCTCAGACAAACTCTGAAGTTGAATGACATTTAGTTGCCGTAAATTATTTCAAAAATGAGCTTTGTTATTAATTTATGATCCATAAATGTTAGCTGTAAATTTGAATCGCAAACATTATTTTTTATGATTCTTCAAATAATTTTAACTTTGATATGCGAAACTTAAAATTAAAATAAAAATATATAAGGCCTGAAATAAAATTTAAGTTGAGCGAATAGAAAAAAAAAACAAAAAAACACTTTAGAAATTATGTTAATTCAGTATCAACTATTGCTATAATTTTTTTCACAGTATACATTGATATAAACTCTGAATAAAAAACATAATATTTGAGAAATAATATTTACGCTCCAGGAAAAAACACGCGTTTGAGTTATCTTCTTAATCCTCTGGTATAAACCTAACTAATTAAATATATTTGAGATGAAATAATATTAATTTTATCACGAGTGATAACTTATTACTTGATAGTATTAATTTATATTTAAGTCTGCTTATTATGAATCATAGAATAATAGGATGATGTTATGTGGAGGTCATTTTTTTTAGGATTTTTTAAAATATTATTTGCTAATTAACAAACTTTAATTGGCAATGTACAAATCCTTGAAATTTCAAGTTTTTTATTTCGCTGAAATAATGTGATTTTCTATGGAATCATTCATGATTGTCTTATTGATGATAGCCGATCATCAATAGTATAACAGTAAAGTGAGAAGCAATATCGATTACATTTTCAACTGATAAAATTAACTAATCTCATCTTATAAAATTCTCAGTTCAAAATATGATACCCCTAACATATCGTATAACCCTTCAGTATATAACATAAAATATTGAAATTGTCATTTAGTAATCATGTTTTCTAGTAATTTTCGCGGAAGAGTTTGTAGTATCATAAGAGACATTAATTTTGTTTTGACAAAATGTTAATGTGTATGAATTAATTTAGTGCCGATAGATAAACTTTAAAATTTTTTTTTCAATTATTCTCCTTTCTCCATTTGGTTCAATCTTCTTATACAAAGAAATTTAGCCTGCATATATTTGTGTTTATTGATCTCTGAAACTACAGAACTGATTTTAATGAACAAAGATTTTTTGTTTCGTTTTCCAGCAGTGTCCGATTTTTCAGTTTTCAGATCGAAAAATTGACCCGAAATTTTTTTTATTTTAAGAATTGCATAAGACACTTTTCTCATATATTTCGTCGATGCTGCAGTGAAAAAATTTCAAATTCAAAGCAACGCCTTACTCGATAGACCTAGGATTCGATATAATTTTAGAACATTTTTTTCCCACCCTCAATGATTACATTGTGAATTTTTTTCAACAGTCTTTGGCAAGTTTTTCCATTTAGTTCTTTATGATGAAGACATAGGACCCATAAAGATAATGATCAATGAAATAAATATTGTTTAAGTAGTTTCATTTCAATTTTCCAGCTCATTGGGAATAAGTTTTTTAAATAATAATTTAAGATTAAATATTTTTTTTCATTCTGAACGAAATTGGTTAATTCATGAAATAGTGATATACTAAGATAATATCGTTTTGAAAAAATAAAGTGTGTCATCGATGAAATTTTTCAACAGGTTCCATTGCTTTGGAAAGACAGAATCTATATTGTACTCTTATCTAGACATTATGAATTTTCAGAATTCTATTTCATGATTTCGTCTAAATAACTTATTGTAATATTTTCTCATGCTAAAATCTTTTGTTAATCTTGAAATATCCAAGCTGCTTTAACACATGCGACCCAGACGAAAAAATTGAAACGAGTCAAGGCGGCATAAGAAATGTCTGCATACTGGACGTTTGGTTGTGCGATACCTACATACTGTATTCTATACAAAGAATTCCTAACAATGAAAGCGACTCTGAATTGCCTATTCAATGCGCATATCCTTCGAAAATGATCTATGTTTCGATATGCAGCACCCGAGAGAGGTTATGATATTATTTGCAACGATTTATGAAAAACGTATGCTGCGGCGTATCGTTAAATAGATAAGTACGCCTATATATACTCCTGGCGGTGCAGAATAACTAGACAAATGACGGAAGCGACTAGTTTCTGATTGTAGTTTTTGTTGAAACATTTGTTGATTCCGCTTCCGGAATGCATGTGCACATAATTGAATATATTCAACATGACTAGAAGTACTATATCCTGAAATCTTTTCTATGGTTACTTTGTTAGTAACTAAATGACTTTATGAACTAAAAGGTATATTTTCAACTCTTCTGCTAATTAAACCAAAGTTTTAGCTTTTAGTACAACGTATTATAAAAATACTTAACTGCAAAGGTTTTTCAAAATGCGAAGAGATTTAGGCATTTGTCCGGAACCTCTCACTTTGATTATTTATTGTGATCAATAATAGTTATTCGAGTATTTATAGTGGTTCTAGGTTCATTGAATAGAGGAAACTAAATTGCAAAGAATTTTATACAAAAATTGAACATTTACAAATCATTGGAAGCTACGTCTTGCAGGATATCACTCAAAATATTTTTGGTAAATAAACTACAGTCAACACATATGCCATAAGACGACCCCTTTTATATCATGAGAAAGAAGGAATCTATTAAAACCACATATTTCATAGTCTTGAGAGATTGACAAAGCTCAACACAATCGTACCTTCATTTTCAGTGGCTATATGATACTTCTTAATACAGCTATTGAAATAATGAATCGGACAAATCTATGGCTAAATACTTTTGAATTTCCGATTATTTAGTTATTAAGTTGAATCAAGATTTTGAACCTCTATCTTAGCTGAAATTTGAGTGTTTTATAAAATCAAAAATTTACCCGTGCGGCTCCTAGGAGCTGCCAATCTTAGTGGTATAGAAACCGGCAGATTAGGACCAAGCGAACGAATGTTGAACCGCAATAATATCTTATCTGCCCCATGTAGGTAGCTACCAACCCTGATGTAGACACCGTTTCACAGGTATTGGCAAGACCATTCTAAGGATGTGCCACACTTGGTGGCCCGACCGTTCCCTTGTGCAGGAGAGCCCTCCAAAGAGTCAATTTTCTGAGTCGAACGATCTTTTTCTTGTCTTGGAGATGATTAACCAAAATAATGACACTTTATCATGGAGTTTTGATAACGTTACATCAGGCATGTCCTCTAGATGGAGGGAAATTGGTGCACTTTGCCAGGTTAGTTGGGTCGGCCTAGGGTCCTAAAAAAACCTAACCTTGTCTAAAATAGCGATATTGATCAAACAGGCCATTGAAAATTATTAGTTATTTCATATAAAAAAATTATTTCTGAGAGTTAGTGAGATTGTGAACGAGAGAAATTATACAAGGGGAGATATCCTTCGTCAGGAATGTTAACTACAGCAGAGCATGTCCAACAATGTCTAGTGGTGTGTAACTTGAACGATAGCTTAGTGAGTGTCTATAAATTCTTGATTGAATAACGATTATGATAAAACAAATTCAGATATTGAGCCCTTTTCAATTGACAAAAACCAGTTAAGAAGAGAAAACATATTTTGAATGAAAATAATTTATGTCATACCTATTTGAAATATTTTTCGATATTAGCTGGAAATTCATAGCTAGAAATTCAGGCATTAGCGTCTTTCTTATGCATCTTTTCTTGTATAATTATCCTTTCAAATGTAACAAACAATTGAAATATTACATTTCCTCTACACATTAACCAACTGATTCTTCAGAACTCATGTGGATTTTACTCTCGAAGCGCTTTTCAATGTTAAGGTTGTCGCTGCTGTTCTTGGAATACATGAATTGAAATGGCAATGAATAATTTTCGGAAGCAACGACAGTTGTTTCACGTTATGCAAGTGGAATTTCTTCGTGGTAATATGCGTTGAAATAAAGGTGCACTTTACATGTTTAGTTTGATATGACAGGTGAAAAGAAGCGTTTTGAAGAATATTGAAAATGACATTTTGATACTATAATACTGAATTCGACATTTATGGGGTCATCTGCGTTCTCACGTGCAGTGACAAGCCCAGTTTTCTCCTAATTGCTGAGAATCTCTTCGGGAGAACGGACCCGAGAACGAGCCCCGTGAAAATACCGAAATAACTATGAAGAGCGTAGATAGGTTCCTGTTTAGATCCTCAAAGAGGATCGCTAGAATTCAGCTTTCAAAGTTTCGATGATTTGCGAGGAAACAACACGTTTTCAGTCGTCCAAGAGTAAACATTGCATCAAGCGGGTCTTCTGGTGGTCCCCAGCTGAACAGACGAATGGATGGTAGGTCGTAAACGTTCTCCAGCCGAAGGGTCTATATTGGTGGCAATTGAGCTACACTAACTATAGACGAATATATTAAAATTAATACTTTGAAAATCGGATCTTTTTTATGTTATTTCATCTTCGATATTTATAATTATATTGGTATCTTTCATTCATTGTCTTCACCGATGACCTGATAAAATACGCTTTAACAATGATTATTGCGTATATTCATGCATTGTACTAATGAATAGAATTGAATCTAATTGGTAAAACATAATAAGCGATACGCCCCCTACCGGTGTCGAATATTACTAACGCATGGGCCATAGATTGATTTGTTTACATCTGTTTAAGTGTATTTTATATGAGAAGTTGTTGAGTTTTAATTATGTTTTGGATCGTTTACAAACGTTCAGAAGAGATGAATCACTATTGTTGTGTATCCTATTATTCATCTTGGGCAAAAAAAAACCGAATAAAGCTTACATACCTCACCGAAAGCTGGACAATTCAAAGTTGCATTCCAAACAAAGTTGGGAAACAAGGAAATGATGGACAGAAGAAAGTTGTGGATTCATAACTTGAAGATTGAAAAGAAATGTCTGAACATAAGAGAGTTGTTCTTCACAGTTTACTGAGAATAATTATTTTCCCTGCATTAAGTTTGTGGGTTTTTCCATATAGAATTATACCAACTAATGATGTGCAATTTTCAGCTAACCGAAAACGTAGAGTTTTTGAAGTCCAATGCTATTCCAACGAAAAATCTTCCACTTTTATCGAAGTCTGAATCTGGACTATCATCCAGAGATTCTAGATAATTGTATTTTCTTTCATGTAACAACCAGAGATACTATTAAAATAATAATAACAAATAATGTTTATTTGCACAACCAAATTAACAGTTTATCATAACATCAAGAATATGAAATAAATCTTGACTCTATAGCTAGGTAAAAACTAAAATATTCAATTAAATAATCAGGAAAACAGAAATTCTATCAAAAAAATCAGACTCTCAGAAGTCCACCGTACTTTTAGGAGAGCTGTTATACGTCAGGAAGATTAAAAAAATATAATAACTCATTACGTTCAAACCATTCAAGCAGAGTATTCTTGCTAATTCTTCTTTTATTTCATGTTGTTTCTTTCAGTTTTGCTAGTAAGTACTTAGTTTTGTCCATTATACTCAAAAATTCTTCAGTTCGTAATGAAAGTAGACATGTCAGAGATGTTTTCTTGAAACTTTTGAAAGTTTTTTTATTTTTTAAATAAATAGGTGTTCTATCATAGTTCCTTTAACCAAATAATTGATTCGTCCTCTACTTTATTTTATTATTGATTTCATGTTCAATGATAAAAACTCTGTGTAAATTTCAACTTGATGTAGGTAGGTTATCTTCTGTAGAACAGAGATAATATTGTCCTCAATCGCAACACAATGAACCACTGGAAAATACGAAGTCCAAAAAAACACAAATTAAGAAGCTAAACGTTCGAAAACTCAAAATCAAAATGCGCTACGATCTTAATTTCAGACGCCAATAGCACAGGAAAAATTGATTTTGGGGACTATCAAATATGAAATTGGTTCTTTATTATGACGTGAACTATATAACTGCGAATTGTTCAGTTAAAATTATAGTGAATTGAATTTTGTTTCAGAACAACCAAATAACAAGTATATATTGATTTCTATTCAAACTATACACACCAGAATCACCAAATAATCATAACTAACTCGAATCAAAAAAATCAATAAATTACGTGAACTAGTTCAAGTGGTTTGACTTCAAATTTTTGGATAGGTACCTACTTAATTTTCCATTCTTTTTCGAAAACAACAAATATTGCAGCATTTTAATTGAACGTTCTATTAATTTCGCCGGAATTTCATTCTTATAAATATCATCCATAATTCTAACTCAATGATTACCAATGTCTTCTTAATATGTGACTAAATTTAATTCTAAATATATTTGAATTTATGTTTATATTCACGTTCATTATTAGCGTTGAATTTTTTTCAGGCTTGTTGACGATTGAGTCCGTCGAAAGCGAATCTGCAATTTCATTAGTCAAGTGGAAATTACTAATACATGAAATTTCTATCGAAAATATACTGTGGTCGATTTTTTCTATGGGTAAATACCGTGATAGATGAATAATAATTAGCATAATTGGGTTCACCATAGAATTCATCGAACTAGACCTTAGAATTAATATAGAACTGTGGGTGAAACATTTTATAGCCACAGATAACTTAGAATAATATTTTGGAGAATCCGGCTCTCACTTTCGGCTATGATTCACTTTCGAAGTAGGCGAACTGGAAGATTAATTATTTTTGTTTGCCACACGATAGAAACAAATGAACCCACTGCAATCAAAAGCTGCTTTCTTTTGAACATATTTTGAAATATAGTTTGCTTTGAAATAAATTAGTAATGTATCAAAATTTAGTCCAAAAATTATATCCCTCAATTCGAAATATATACTCATTTTTTTATTTTCTATTCTACACATAGGTAAATAAGATTGAATTTAATGAGAAACTTGTACCAGTTATTGCCAAACCATATTAACATTTTTCAAATTGTGAAGTTATATAAAAGCGCATCAGTTTTATTTATATTAAATATTATTATCTTCATATCATAGACTATGTATGAAAACTGGGCTAGTAGAGAGGTTGTAAAAGTGATGCTATCAATAGTTGGATTGTATAATCATTGGACCCTATGTATATATATATATATATATACATATATTATCATTATATTTCCTAAAAAAACATAATTCTATTGTGAAAATAATAATATAAGTTTGAGTCAATGATTCAGTTTTAAATGTCAACGATTTAATTTCTATTTTAATTTTAAAAGAATCCCTTGAAAGAATTTACAAATAAAAATTTAGGTGTATAAAAAATCATTGATGTTGGACTTATTTTGTCTCAGCTGGATATTTCTCCTAGATCTTTATTCACGTGAATTTTTTTGTAAAATGATTTTGAAATTTCATAACAAATTTATTGAAACTTTTCTATGGAGCTCACTGGTTTGAAAGTAGAAGAATCGAGCGAAAATAACTAAATTTCAATATCTAAATATGCTTCCAACGTGTAGTCTTAAAAGCCACGGAAACGGAAAATCTGTATTATATCATTTTTAGACGAACTTGAAGCGTTCGGGATGACCGTACGTGATTTAGGTTCAGGCAAGTTGAACCCCTCCTGCTCATTTTCGACCCTTCTAAATGAGACTGAATGTCGAGTCGAGTCACGTTTGGAAGAGACTTATCGATTGAGCAGGCGTTGAGATGAATTTCGTAATTTGGCGTTTTCATGTCTCGAGTTCAGGATCATTGCCAAGTTCAAGTATTTTAGACTGTTCCATTCTATAATTCTAGCTGAACTATGAACTTTATTATAAATGTTATAACGAAACATTTTTCTATTATTCTCATGAAAAATATCGGTCACTAGTCAATTTCTCTTCATATTCTTGAATATATAATTCAATTAGTTTATTGAATACTTAATAGTATTATAAAAATTTTCATCAGTATTATCAAAACATATTATATTCCATCATCACAAATAATGTGAATATTTATACTCTGATATATCTTATAAGTTAAATCCATATTGATTGAATGAAAAATTATTATAATGTGGAAATATTAACATATACTTTAAGATTTTTGTTACAATTTGCTTTTATACTGTAATCAGTATGTATAATTATTTGAACAATTTAGTTGTGATTAATTGATTGAACATATATATATATATATATATATATATATATATATATATATATATATATATATATATATATATATATATATATATATATATATATATATATATATATATATATATATATATATATATATATATATATATATATATATATATATATATATATATATATATATATATATATATATATATATATATATATATAGTATATCTAATTCGATAATTTAAAATTGTGAACAAACTCTTGTAGTCTACGTAGAACTCTCTCCATCTTATATTACTTCCAACCTTGCATAACAACTATTGATGAAAAAGAAATTGTTGATGTCTTCTTCTTTTGCATACAAATACCGACTTTAATTAATTCAACTTGCACAATTTCAATAATTCTAAACTAAATCAAATCGATACCTCATTTAATTATACTGAGTTGGAAGAAAATGGTGATAACTAATTCCTATGATTTATAGACGTAGTAAATAAATTATAATTATATCGCCTCATGCAATAACTACTATAAATATCTCATTCATCTGTTATAATTCGTTTAAGAAATTCGCGGTTGTTGATCTGTACAATTAACAAAGTAATTCATTTTAATCATTTGGCGGAAATAATTGAATATTTGAATTGTAGGAATAAAACGTGAAAATCAACTACAATTCAAGAATTTATGATTTATTCGATCAATCAAACATTATAATTTTTCAACAATTTTTCAGTAAAAATTTGAAAATGATAGGTAATTTTTCCAAAAAATTTGGAAAATCCAATTTTCTATTCTGAGCTGTAGATTGATAACGAGTAATAATTTTATCGACAAACTCACAGTAAAATATCGAATTTCCAGAAACTTTTTAAAGAAATATTTAATTTTCTAAGGAATATTTATGATTATTTCAAAAAAAATTTCATTCAGTCGAATTTTATATTCTGAGACTAAGATCAATAAAAATTCATACGTTTTTCGCTGAACTCACTTTAAAAAATAAAATTTTCAGAAGTTGACAAAATATAACAATATTCGAATAAAATTTATCACGTATTTCTGGATTTTTTAAATCGAATGAATTTCAAATTCTAAAATTAATTTTTTCTAAAGAATTTGATCATTTGTGAAGATGAATATGAAAAAATAAATTTATTCCACTTAGTCATAAAACGAATCACGATTATTTTTCCCGGGATCGCTGACACATTTTTCGAAACAGTCCTTCGGAAAAATGCACTTTAATATCGATTCACCACACATTACCCCGAATTATGCACTTCTGCGGACATCGCGCAATGCTCGAAATTTCTCAAAAGACTTACCTCAATTTCAGAGCGCCGTTCACGTCCCCCGCGTACAAAAAACAGGATATTATCCTGCAGAACTCAGCAACTACCCAATTCGACCCGAAATGAAACACTTTAAACCTTCACTCGATTGTCGAAATTATGATTGCGATATTTCGCGAATAATTTTCCACTTTGGAAAAATTGCGAAACTCGAAAATTGGTCTGTTGTTAATTCGACGGGGTGACTGTTGCGTGTGTCTGTGCGTATGTATGTCCGTTGTGCAGATATGTCGACGGATCGACCAGAAGTGAACTCGTGCGAGAGTGAGCGCCGCTAGTTTAAATACTAGCTGGGGCGGGGGAAATCCTAAGAGAGCCGATTCTTCTTCTTTCGCGATGCTCTTGGTAGACCTCGACGGCGCTACCGTCGTCGGTCCTCCAAAGGAAGGCATCGCATTCGACGGTCACGGTGCATTGCCGGTGGATGAAGATGCTTGGAGTTCATTTGTTTAACGAAGTGGCACGCTGCAGCCTTCTTCGATGATTTTAGAGTTCGGATTGAAAAACGATACCGCAATACGTAAACTCAGTTACGAATGTAAATATTACTTCATCTAGTGGATATTATTAAATTGTTCATTGTCGAGTGCTTATCATACTTTGATACGAGGTAAAATAAATTGGTATATTCATTCAATATTCATACAACATGAAAACGTTCAAATCATAGCCTGAAAATAGCCATGCTTCAAATTTTCTGCATTGAATATGATAAACTCGAAGGCCTTTTTTATTTTCGAGGGGAAAAATATTGAATAACGCATAAAAATATTCAACATAGTGAATGACCGTAATTTAAAACATTATATCTATAGAATCATTTCATTTATTTTCCGCCTTGAACATATAGAAAAATACTTTTCCAAATAACAGAATATTTTTATAATTGTTATGGCTCTCTACTGTGGCTCAAATAATTGAACTGATTTAGAAGAATTTCAAACTTTGGTGAGCGAATAACGGAATTCTCATAAGATATTGTTTCGATAAATGATAGTATCAATATTAAAATTTGAAATGATGTTTTTCATGTATCTTTTATGGTTCACATGGCTTGTTGTTTTGGAAAATTCAACATTTGACGTTTCAGTTAAGCTATTGAAAGTAACTGATATATATATATATATATATATATATTTATATATATATATATTTATATATATATATATATATATATATATATATATATATATATATATATATATATATATATATATATATATATATATATATATATATATAACCTTTCATTCATCTGTTTTGTCGATTATTGAAGCAGAGAAGCCGTTGCTTCTGAAATAATATATGTTGTATTTCATCAGTATTGTTTGTTTAAATTATAGAATGGCAGGATCTCTGCTTCTCTAGAATTATATAAAAAATTTTATGTTTGTGATATCAGATGGAATCAAATATTAATTAATTGATACAATTAATTTATAAGTTTTTATTGGACTTTTTATTTAAGCACGTACTATTTGTTATTCAAGTTCAGGAACTGATATTTGTATGAAAAAGATTTTTTTACCTTTGATGTGAGACTGGGCTGATATAAAATCAATTTGGGGAACATAATTCTTTTCTCTTTGTTGATCTTTCAAATTAACGTAGATTTTAATGTATAATTTCACAAGCTACAAATTTCTCTCTTCTATCATTATTCTGTATAAACTCTCCTGAAATTCTGAATTTTTATTTCAGATAACTTAATGTTAATCTTGTATTTTATTTATTGAATTCGATAGTCGAACATTTGGAAAAGAAAACAGTTAATTTCTATTTGACATATAACCTAGAGGGTAAAGAACAATATAACTTACTAGAATATCTCCATATCACTTTCCTTCGTAATACTTTATATCATAATCTTCATATTGATTTTCCACTTTAAAATATGGTGCATAATGAACAGAAAAATCTTTCTGTTCTAAATAAGGTGGATGCATCCATAGTTGCTCTAGCAATTATTGAATCTTTAATCAGATTATATTTAAAAATAACTATCAGTAGCACAAGATATATAGTTTTGAATTTATTCAATTAAAACTAGTAAGTGAACTTACATTGAACAAAAAAAATAATAATGTAATTCTTTATTATTATATTTATCTTTCTACACCTTATATGCCATAAAAATACTTCCGATAAATATGACTGCAATCAAAGATTGCACTCATAGAATATCTTCAATTTGCCCCATATGGAAATCAGCCTCTATTGTTTCTATTTTCTCTGAAATTAATTTTTATTTCATATAGGTAATTACTCGACTTATTTTCAAAATATAATAAAGCTTAAATACAATACTTATATTCATCAACTCAATCATTTTGAATGATGATTATCTTTCCTCATGCAATAGTGAAAAAAATAATACCCAACTGTCATAGCTTAACTTTTAGATGGAGTTAAGAGACTCAATCCATACATTCAAAAATTCTCGAAAAGGCTCTCGAGCAAAAAATTAAATAAAACCGACAATTTTGACGAGAAATTAAAAAAAAAAAAGCTCAAAGCACTTTACATGAATATACTTAATTAATCTCCCCTTGAACATGAAAGTTTGTGTAATACGATGAAAAATATGTGCCTACCTATGCAATTCATATCCGATCTATAGTAATTATTTTATAAATTGAAAATCATGTGATGGATATATGTAGAGTCCATAAAAAATAGCTACTATTTTGATTGTATCAAGATTATATTCTACTTTTTTCTCAGTGTTGTACGGTTGTGTCATTTAATTCCATTTACAATTTTCATACCAACGTTTCTCCTCTAACGCATCGTCGACATCGAGCATATTAAAATCCCATCGCATAAAATAAACTGAGCAACATACGGGCACGGTAGACACAAATAGAGCAATTAAACGAGATGCGCCACCGGGCAAGCACAAATTCAACGACCAACAAAAACGCGTAAGCGGGGGTGCTGCACTATAAAATAACTAACCCCAATCTAATTTGTCGCGACGTCAGAACCCTACCGAACGGTCTCGGCTCCTGTTTTGCTACAACCTAAGTTTATGCTTGAACGGCAGGAGAAATGTAAATAAATATAATATACTTACTATCGTCGGGTTAATTCTTTCAATTAATACTAAATATATATATTATATATATATATATATATATATATATATATATATATATATATATATATAATATATATTATATATATATATATATATATATATATATATATATATATATATATATATATATATATATATATATATATATATATATATATATATATATATATATATATATATATATATATATATATATATATATATATATATATATATATATATATATATATATATATATATATATATATATATATAATTGTTAAGGTTAGACGACTGTCTAAGTTAAGGGAGAAAATGCTTAATCAGGTATGCAGTCTTAGGGCTGATTAAAAGAAAACTCTTGTTTCTGTTCAAGCTTTCGAGTCTTTATTGGCTCTTCATCAGGAACTCTACAATAATCATCATAAAGATATAAACAACATTAAAAATGCCTCTAAAAAGATATTACTTACGAAAATGAGGTTGAACTCAACAGGTGGAAACAGTAAAAACTTTTCGCCGAACATCAAAAAAGGAAATGGTTAAAACCAACGTGTCACAAAATAAAATAAAACATGAGATGGTGTAAAAATAACAAATTATACAAAAAATGTGAGAGAGGACCGTTAAAACATTTCTTTGAAAAGAAAAATGCGAGAAAGAACACCCAATTGACAAGTGACAAAGCAGCGTGGGACGCCGTTATTCGTCTATGGAAAATAAAATAAAACAGTTGACAGATTATTGCCAACCTTAAGTAACTCGATGATCAGTCAGGTGCGCCACCCATGATTAATCACTATGAAATAGAATGAAGAAAAGATTTTTCAGTTCGAGAAGGGAGGTTTAACAAATATGCATAAAAAACACTAAGATTAGCGATATCAGTCCTGGCATTCATAGCATTAGGTTCTCTAACGATGGAAGACATTTCCAGGAAACATCTCTTTTTCAAATAAGATTCATGTTCTGAAATAGTAACACCACTATAATCAGGAATGTACCCTTCTTCTATATATATATATATATATATATATATATATATATATATATATATATATATAAATATATATATATATATATATATATATATATATATGTATATATATATATATAATATATATATATATGTATATATATATATATATTTATATATATATATATATATATATATGTATATATATGTATATATATATATTTATATATATATATATATATATATATATGAAAAACTTGGTTCACGGAAAGAACCGCGTAAAAGATTTGAAAAATCTCGACGTTTCGGCTCCTTTTGTGAAGCCATCTTCAGGAGAATTGAAAAGGAAATAATTCAAAATCGTGGCCTCAATCTGCCTACTCCACGAATCGGATTAGGAGGAATCGGAAACAATACGATTGCGTGGTCTCAACCTGCCTACTCCACTATTGCTTCCTGTCAACTCTGAAGTCTCAACCTGCCTACTCTTCAGAGTCAACTGACGGGCCGATCGTCGCGTGGCCGTATTTATAGGGGAAGGGGCGGTTACTCACGCTCATCAGTGCGGGATGCACTCTGATTGGGTGTGACATGGCGACCACTGAGAAGTGGTTTCCATGCTGATGGGAGTCTGTGACTGTCATCTCTGGTGTTCAAACAATTTGGACGTTTTTCTATTTCTACAGCTTCACGGAAAATTCATGATTTGAAAGATCGGACGGGAGAAATAGTTCTTGTATTGGGGAAATCGATAATGTGGCCTGTTTGGGTGTGATGTTGGGAAAGGGCGTTGGCGATATCTGAGTGTCTTACCGAAAGTGAATGTTCTTTGCCACGGACCTGAATTCGTCGGTTCGTTGGTCCTATATAAGAACGAGGACAATTGGAACAGGGAATCTCATAAATACCGTGATTTTCGTTAGGAATTTTATCCTTGACGGATCTGACCAGATGGGAGAGTTTTTGTAGAGTAGTGAATATTGTTTTGATGTTTGTATTTTTGAGAGATCTTGCGATCTTATCTGTTACTTCTTTGATGTAAGGAAGAAATAATTTAGGTGTAAAATCTTGTTCAGTGGGATTGGAAGGTGGTAGAGGTGGGGTGATGTTTGTGTGTTTGCGTATGCTCTTGTTGATTTGATATGTGTTGTAACCGTTCTGTAATAATATATGTTTTAGAGTATTGAGTTCTGATTCACGGTGTTCGTCGTCAGATAGTCGAATGGAACGGTAGATTAAGGTATTAACTACAGAGTTAAGTTGAGAAGGATGGTGGTGAGACTGGGCGTTCAGATAACGGTTTGTATGGGTGGGTTTACGATAGACTGAATAGGAGAAGCCTTGGGATGGAAGTTTTTTGACCATGACATCGAAGAATGGCAGAGACCCATCGTTTTCCATTTCCATTGTGAATTGGATACTTGGATGTATGCCATTCAAATGACTCAAGAAGTGGAGCAACGAGTCTCCGCCATGGGGCCAGATCGCAAAGACATCGTCTACATAACGTAGTCAGCATGATGGTTTAAGGTCGAATGACGAGAGAGCTTGGGTTTCGAAATGTTCCATGAAAATGTTGGCTATGACGGGGGAGAGAGGGGATCCCATTGGAGCTCCCTTGATTTGTCTGAAGAAATTGCCTTGAAAGATGAAGTAAGTGTTAGCCATGCAGTGCATGATCAGGGATAGGTTGTCTGGGGATATTTGATGTTTCGTGTCTAGGATGGAAAGTGTTTCTTCAATGGGGATATTTGTAAATAAGGAGACAATATCAAAACTAACAAGCCCTCCCAGCCGATAAAGGCAATGCCACTGTCATTCTTAACACTTATTTTTACCTCGATAAAATGTCCAATCTTCTTGACACCCCCGACTATAAGCGTATCACTCATGACCCGACAACATACCTGGAGAAAACCACAAGATCTCGTATCAACCAATCGAATCTCCCACCTGAAATAAAAAAGTCTCTAATCCCAAGAGAAAAATCTTCGAGAACCCCTCGAGTTTATGGTCTACCCAAAGTTCACAAGCCTAATATTCCACTTCGACCCATTGTCAGCGCTTACAATTGTCCAACACATCCTCTTGCGAAATATCTCGCCAAAACCCTTCAACCCCTTGCCGAACAAACCCAGTCATACGTCAAAAACTCTTTTCACTTCATAGAACTCCTCCAAAGTATTGATATTACCCCAACTGATCTCCTTGTTAGTTTTGATATTGACTCCTTATTTACAAATATCCCCTTTGAAGAAACACTTTCCATCCTAGACACGAAACATCAAATATCCCCAGATAACCTATCCCTGATCAAACACTGCATGGCTAACACTTACTTCATCTTTCAAGGCAATTTCTTCAGACAAATCAAGGGAGCTCCAATGGGATCCCCTCTCTCCCCCGTCAGAGCCAACATTTTCATGGAACATTTCGAAACCCAAGCTCTCTCGTTATTCGACCTTAAACCATCATGCTGGCTACGTTATGTAGACGATGTCTTTGCGATTAGGCCCCATGGCGGAGACTCGTTGCTCCACTTCTTGAATCATTTGAATGGCATACATCCAAGTATCCAATTCACAATGGAAGTGGAAAACGATGGGTCTCTGCCATTCCTCGATGTCATGGTCAAAAAACTTCCATACCAAGGCTTCTCCTATTCAGTCTATCGTAAACCCACCCATACAAACCGTTATCTGAACGCCCAGTCTCACCACCATCCTTCTCAACTTAACTCTGTAGTTAATACCCTAATCTACCGTTCCATTCGACTATCTGACGACGAACACCGTGAATCAGAACTCCATACTCTAAAACATATATTATTACAGAACGGTTACAACACATATCAAATCAACAAGAGCATACGCAAACACACAAACATCACCCCACCTCTACCACCTTCCAATCCCACTGAACAAGAATCTACACCTAAATTATTTCTTCCTTACATCAAAGGAGTAACAGATAAGATCGCAAGATCTCTCAAAAATACAAACATCAAAACAATATTCACTACTCAACAAAAACTCTCCCATCTGGTCAAATCCGTCAAGGATAAAATTCCTAACGAAAATCACGGTGTTTATGAGATTCCCTGTTCCAATTGTCCTCGTTCTTATATAGGACAAACGAACCGACGAATTCAGGTCCGTGCCAAAGAACATTCACTTTCGGTAAGACACTCAGATATCGCCAACGCCCTTTCCCAACATCACACCCAAACAGGCCACATAATCGATTTCCCCAATACAAGAACTATTGCTCCCGTCCGATCTTTCAAATCCCGAATTTTCCGTGAAGCTGTAGAAATAGAAAAACGTCCAAATTGTTTGAACACCAGAGATGACAGTCACAGACTCCCATCAGCATGGAAACCACTTCTCAGTGGTCGCCATGTCACACCCAATCAGAGTGCATCCCGCACTGATGAGCGTGAGTACCCGCCCCCCTCCCCTATAAATACGGCCACGCGACGATCGGCCCTTCTGTTGACTCTGAAGAGTAGGCAGGTTGAGACTTCAGAGTTGACAGGAAGCAATAGTGGAGTAGGCAGGTTGAGACCACGCAATCGTATTGTTTCCGATTCCTCCTAATTCGATTCGTGGAGTAGGTAGATTGAGGCCACGATTCTGAATTGTTTCCCTTCTAATTCTTCTGAAGATGGCTTCGCAAAAGGAGCCGAAACGTCGAGATTTTTCAAATCTTTTACGCGGTTCATTCCGTGAACCAAGTTTTTCAAATACTTCCGACCGCGGAAATCTCTCTGAACATATACATATATATATATATATATATATATATATATATATATATATATATATATATATATATATATATATATATATATATTATATAAATATATATATATATGTATATATATATATATATATATATATATATATTATATAAATAAACAATATTTACATAAACGTATATATGATATTCAATCCAGACGAATAAAAAATGCACGGCGTCACAAAACAAGCAAATGAAGAAGTTCATCAATTTGTTTTTGAGGAGGCCTCGGTAGACCAGCGGTAAGGCGTACCGCTTGTAAGCCGAGGATGTGGGTTCGAGTCCCACCTTGCTCTTGGGTGTTGTGTATGTCCGGAATTTAGTGGTTCTAATTATAAAGATAAATTGTTGGGTAATTTACATCGTTTATAAGCCCATTGGCCGTTCGGAACCGGCGTTAAACTGTAGGTCCCTCGAGTTAAAAAAAAAATTTGTTTTCGAGAATCCAGAAATAATAGCATGAGAGAAAAAGTATTACAAGAGAAATATTGCAGAAATGATTAGTATCCAAAAAGAAGAAAACAACGCTGTTTACTCCAGAAGCGACATCGATGATTTTGGGAGAATATGTTATAATCTGTTGCAAGAAATATAGCAAAAAGAAAACCTGCTCTGATAAGATTCGATAAATGATAACCGAAGTTTCAAATATATCCAGACATCAAGACTGAATAATGTATTGTACTGTTCTATTCAACGTGAAAATGTAATGTTATTAGTTTGTATTGTTTATTGAAAATGGCATTATAAGCCGAAACGCCTATAAACAAAAATGAGTTTAAATAAAGTTACCTAAAATCAGTAAAACTTTCATTTTAATATATATATATATATATATATACATATATATATATATATATATATATATATATAAAAATATATATATATAAATATATTTATATATATATATATATATATATATATATATATATATATATATATATATATATATATATATATATATATATATATATGTATATATATATATATATATTTATATATAATATATATATATATATATATAACATTTTGGTAATTATTAGCAATAACAGGCTTGGTGAATCTCAAAAAAACTCGATTTTATTGAAAAGTTGACGTTTTCGTGAATTTTTTCAAAGAAATTTCAATATTTCAAAAGTTTTGAAAAAGCCACGAATGTCAGGCAACAACAGTTTAAATGAATAATATATATATATATATATATATATAAATATATATACATATATATATATATATATATATATATATATATATATATATATATATATATATATATATATATATATATATATATATATATATATATATTTATATATTAATATATATATATATATATATATATATATATATATATATATATATATATATATAAATATATATAAATATATATATATAAATATATATATATATATATATATATATATATATATATATATATATATATATATATATATATATATATATATATATATATATATATATATAAAAAAATTTTCAAGGTGATACGGAATCAGCATAGAGCAGAATGTAGATAGTAATAATGTATTTCGAAATTTTCGGCTCTAAACAATAAAAAAAGATATTTTGTTCAGTATGTGGGTATGTACTTTTCTTTCCTTGAGCTAATCAATTTTTGTTAATAATATTTTGTCTTGTATATGCTACGACCGAAAAGAAAACAAAAACAAAAACAAAAGTATTTTGTTTTGTATGTTTGTGTATTTTCTTTAGTCATTTAACGAATTTTCAATTATAGTTTCTCTTGGATATGCTCGCTCCCCCCCTAGGGCGCACCCCAAAGGTTAAGAATAGCTGGAGTAGAGCAAAAACTAGTGAATAAAGAAATATGAAACTATGTGGATATTGAGAAATTGTCACTCTTGCGAGTAAAAAAGATTTAAAAACTAAAAATACTTGAATTACCCAAAATTTGATAATTTTCTTGTGCATTTAGAGACACACCAAATTAAGTCCATTCGATCTAGTGGTTTCCGCTGGAAATGTCGAATTATACCAGGAATATATATATATATATATATATATATATATATATATATATATATATATATATATAATATATATATATATATATATAATATATATATATATATATATATAAACTCTTGATAATTATTAGCAATAACAGGCTGGTTGAATCTTGAAAAACTCGATTTTAATAAAAAATTGACGTTCCACTATGATATTCGTAATTGAAATTTCTTTGACATTTATTGATTTAAAAAATTGAAAAAAACAGGGCTGCTTAGTATATGCTATTCAGTTCAATATTAACATTCAAAATTGTTATCACCAGATGGTAAGGGAAACCAAAGAAACACTCACCTACGCAATGTTTGAAAATAATAATAAAAGGGTACTATTTATCTAACAACAAAGAAATGAGTCATGGGAAAACATTAAAGAAGTGGAGTAGAATTATCGGTATAGACGCTTATATGGAAGCAGCCGTTGACACGTGTTTCGGACTCTTTGGTCCTCATCAGAACGGCGTAGCCAAGTATTGGATTGAAAATTTGAAGATGAAAAAAGTACAACAAACAAAATCCTTAGATACGGAAGATAATCACACAATTGTGGTTTATTGTCTGAACTCTCCGGTATGGGAGATTTGGTCAAACTTTGCCACGGAGGCGATTAATGCTATCCGCGAGATCTAAGAACGAGTAAATAAACAATAACAATGAAATTAGTTGCTGGAAAATATTAAATCAATAAATGTCAAAGAAATTTCAATTACGAATATCATAGTGGAACGTCAATTTTTTATTAAAATCGAGTTTTTCAAGATTCAACCAGCCTGTTATTGCTAATAATTATCAAGAGTTTAAAAATAGATCACAGGCAACAACTATTCGAATAAATAATTAAATATTGCAAGCTGAAAATATGGCAATGATCCTAAACTTAAGCTGAGGGTTTTAAACTTTGTTATAACTGTAAGTACCCCTTTTTAAAAGATTTGAAATTCTAAATAAATAAAAAATTTCATTGAAAACGGCTACTTTCATATAAACGAACTATTCCAATAATTTTGCTCTACCTATTTAATATTTTCCAGCAACTAATTTCATTGTTATTGTTTATTTACTCGTTCTTAGATCTCGCGGATAGCATTAATCGCCTCCGTGGCAAAGTTTGACCAAATATCCCATACCGGAGAGTTCAGACAATAAACCACAATTGTGTGATTATCTTCCGTATCTAAGGATTTTGTTTGTTGTACTTTTTTCATCTTCAAATTTTCAATCCAATACTTGGCTACGCCGTTCTGATGAGGACCAAAGAGTCCGAAACACGTGTCAACGGCTGCTTCCATATAAGCGTCTATACCGATAATTCTACTCCACTTCTTTAATGTTTTCCCATGACTCATTTCTTTGTTGTTAGATAAATAGTACCCTTTTATTATTATTTTCAAACATTGCGTAGGTGAGGGTTTCTTTGGTTTCCCTTACCATCTGGTGATAACAATTTTGAATGTTAATATTGAACTGAATAGCATATACTAAGCAGCCCTGTTTTTTTTCAATTTTTTAAATCAATAAATGTCAAAGAAATTTCAATTACGAATATCATAGTGGAACGTCAATTTTTTATTAAAATCGAGTTTTTCAAGATTCAACCAGCCTGTTATTGCTAATAATTATCAAGAAATTAAAAATAGATCACAGGCAACAACTATTCGAATAAATAATTATATATATATATATATATATATATATATATATATATATATATATATATATATATATATATATATATATGTATATACATATATCAGAAAAATTTAGAAAATCGTGATCGTGGAGGTCTAAAACGGATTTTCTAATCACTCCTGCATCTTACAATGCAACTAAAACGTGTGTATACTAAACTTAAATTGAGTATCGTTTCGACAAAAAAAACATTGTTTCAATTTGATTTAGATTTATTCAAGAAATATTATATCCTTTCAGAACTTCTCTTCTGATTCATATTTTGGATTCCTCAGTTGTAATTCCTATAATCAAAATAAATGAATACATAATTCTATTTCATTCGAGAACCTTAAGCTAAGATGCGAACATTTGTGTAATTGATGGGAGCTTCAGCCATTCCAAAATTTAAGGAGGTTAATTCGTAAAATACTGTTTCAATTCCAAACTGGAAAATTTTGGGAATGATGCATTGTTGACATACATTCGAAAAGCGGTACGTGATAATTAATTTTATTATGATTAAACCAGGCTATGAATATGAATTCTCTCATTCTTACAGATATTTGAAATATGGAAGTGTAGATTAAAATGCTTCTAGTTGTAATAACTGACTCATCCTGAAGAAATAAAGAAACGAGTGAATCGATAAACATTCATAGAAAATATTCTTTCATAAATAAATCGTACTTCCTAGGTAATTTAAAATATTGTAAATATAATCAATTAGTGAAATTTTCTTCTATTAATGACGAAAAAAATTAAATAAGTTCAACGAAATCCGAACACGGCTCAAACGAATCAGCAGAAATGTAAATACCTCAGGTACTCAGGTACGGATTCGAGCCCAAAAAATAAACATTAAAGTCTATATATATACCTATATATATATATATATATATATATATATATATATATATATATATATATATATATATATATATATATATATATGTATCCGCAAGGCCTTCGTTCTCGAAATACAGAGTTTTAATATTTTTTTTTTCTATTTTTTCAATAAAATCTATGCTAATGTGAATATTGGTACCCAAGGGGTTTTTTGGTATGACGAATTCAAATCTAATCTTAGTATGGCTCTTACTTGTAGGGGACAGAACCTACACATCTTTTTCCTATCTGGAACAGTGACAACTCTTTGGTACGGACATGTATTACATTTTTAAGTAAATTAAATAATTTTTCGTCATTTTTACGTTTGAACAGGTATATCTGTTCAAATTTGATATGAGCAACCGTTTTCGATATATTTAGATTTAAGAGAGTTACGACGCATCTGATTTTAATATAGCAAAATTCAAAAAAATAAAATAAAATGTATAATTAAATAATATGTATTTTAATTTTCAATAAATTATTGTTCTTAAATTATGTTTAACGAAACATAAGCTCGGTTTCATAATTTTCGAAAATTGCACCATTTTTTTAACATCCTGTATTTCGAAAAAGGCCTCGCGGACCTATTTTTATGTAGACTTTTATTTTTATTTTTGGGACCTGAATCCGTACCTGATGTATTGACATCATGAATCACTCTGTATATATATATATATATATATATATATATATATATATATATATATATATATGTATATGCATGTATGTTCCTATTATTATGGTTTGTATATAATATATCCTAATCATCTTGTTCTAAAGTCTATACTTGCTGAATATAAAAACCAGGAGAATTTACTTTGTCATTAACACAGAGGAAGATGGAGTAAATATAGAATAATATAAAAAACTAAAAATAACATATGGAGAAAAAAAAAGAAAGAAATGAAAACAGTTGAGTTTTGTGAATCTAGCTGAAGGATTTTTGGTTAAATTGAAGATAAAATTACTAATTTTACGTTTCCATAAAACAAGCAAAAAAAATAAATAAAGGTACCAATCAGGTAATTTTTTGATTCAGTATCATTTATATGGATAAAAATGTACAATATTCGTTAACATATTTACTCCATACTATCTTCAAATTACCTACTGAGAACGATTTAAAAAAAAAACATGATTCTACTTAATCTTTAATTATTTTTATAGGAAATATTCAATGAAGATATCTTGATATATAATTATAGTTTAATTTAATATACGAATACTTTAAACCGAATGAAGCAACCATCTAGCTTCCACTATTACGACATACAAAACCTGGAAAATTACAAAAACCTTCAAATTGCTCGAAATCTGATTTATCAGAAAATAATCGAGTACTACTGAATCACTTATCTTCCGACTTCACGAATAACTTATACCTTGTTATTGCATCAGCAATGTCAGAAAATTCTGAAATGTATAACGTCAACGTCTACAGGATTCCTTTGAATTACTCAATATTTCTATGAAACAGTAAATTCGCTGAATATCATTGAACCGCAAGATATCGGAAAATCCAACATTTTTGAGCATTTTATTCTACGGTGAGTCAACCTACGGCAAAGTATACTTTAGACGACGTTATTGAAAGCAGACCACAATGACACATAAAACAATTAGGTATATCAATAATTGTTATTTGAAATGTGAAAAGGAGAAGTTTTTTATCATATATATATATATATATATATATATATATATATATATATATATATATATATATATATATATATATATATATATATATATAAATATATATATATATATATATATATATATATATATATATATATATATATACAATGAAGTGAACTAGGACATTTATTTGAAACTAATCAAACAAACCTCCTAGCTGAGCTGGTTATACGAGTTAACGAAATTATCTCCATCTACCTTTAGACAGTAAATGTTCTATTTATATATATATATATATATATATATATATATATATATATATATATATATATATATATATATATATATATATATATATATATATATATATATATATATATATATATATATATATATATATATATATATATATATATATTTAATACCCAGTCAGCCACAAGTACGTCCTCATGGACATTTTGAAAACGTCCACTCTGGACATCAGCGACGTCCCAGAGCGACGTCCATTTCTGGACGACGGACGTCTTGTATGGACGTTTTGAGGACGTCCAATGTTACTAATCAGGTTGTCCCGGGACGTTCATTTAGGTCCAAATAGGTCGTAAAATGGACGTTCATTGGACCTAAAAATTGACGTTTTCTGGATATTCAAAATATATTCATCTGCACAAATTTAGAATCGTTTTTAACAAAGTGAAATGAGTACATACTAGCATATATTTTTATTGGCATATATGTACAAGTTCATTTATACTTATTAAATCAAAATTTTTATGGTCTGCAAAACCTGGCGCTCTCGAGCTCTCGTTTGAGCCACTGCAAGGCAATCTCGGTTTCTTATTTGAATTTCCGGCTGTTGGCTTTTTCTGTTCAATGGATAAGGTACTTTTCAATTTGCGACTCTGAAAAAAAAAATCTTGATAACTGTTCAAGTAAATTTGCATTTATTTATCCTCGTCAAAAACAAAATGAAAGTGAGAAACTTCATTATCAATAGTAAGTGCAATCACATGGAAGCATACATCAGTATCACAGTGTTTTGTCAGTTGATTTGAAATAATTTCATGATTTCATAATATAAAATGACTGCCTTGTTCATAAGTTATATTATTATGCCTTCTGCTCTGCTTTTCACTTGCTTTCTGACAGCACAACACCAATTTGGGATAACAGTCTCGGTATGAATGATGCGAAATAGACGATTAGTCGCGTAGATAATGTTCAGAAAGTACAAATTCCCCGTGCGTCTATTTATATGTGGATAAATAACTATGATAAAATAACTCGTTTAATAAAATACACTGTTTACGATCTAGTAATCTTGAATTATTAGGACCTTAGAGGCGCGCCATCTTCTTCGGGACACAGTGACACACACACATCACGCAAGACGCGGAATTTTCTTTTCCCAAGCATTTCATATAGACCAATCAGAACGATTTTGGCATGGCGGCATATTCGAATGAAATGAAATATTTCCTTCCTCAAAAACACATGTAGGTGAATTGGATATATTAATTTTCTTCGTATTTTTGTCTAGTGCTGAGAAAAAACATCCTCAAAAGCTTGAATCAGTATGCCAATGAACGTATATTTTGACGAGATCTTACCACATACTTAGCACCCCAGGGGCTAAGTTAACGTGCATCGATATAGAAAATTGAAAATTTTATCATCTCGAAAACGATCACCTCCAGCGTTGTTGAGAGAGTGTACCTTTTTTTATTTGAAAAAGGTGTGAGAACTAGTTTTTTTCATGAAAAATGTCAAAAAAGTTTGCTGTCTAAAAAGTTATAGGGCAATTTTAAATAAATAATGACAGCGCTAAAGCAGCGCCTTCTAGGCATGCGCTACATAAAAATTAAAGCCAAATTATTTTTTCCCACCCCGGGTGCCCAAATTTCGTGCGAAAAACATAAATTTTAGCAGAAGTAATTTTTAAAAAAATTTTTAAAAAAATCAATTTCAACAGCTACCCTGTATCTCCTAAAAGAAGCATTTTCGGACACAAGTTTACATTAGCTTTTTTTCTTAAAAGATTGTCTCAAGTATACTGCCGTCATTCAAATATTTTAACGTACTTACTGTATATCAAGACCTACGAATATGTATAATGTTTTGATCCATATCAAAATATAAGTATATTATTATACCTACTCTCTGTTCAATTTAATCTATTTTTCTTGAAGAACCGTGAATTGGGCGTATTTAAGACGTTGGATTGTGGACGCCCCAAGGACGCCAATTTATGGACGTCTTAGAAACGCCCAGAAAAGGTCCTGGACGTTAAATGGACGTCTTCTGGACGTCCTGTGCTATCTGGGTATATATATATATATATATATATATATGTATATATTAATATATACCTATATATATATATATATATATATATATATATATATATATATATATATATATATATATTCATATAAAAGGGCATACAGATAAAATTTTCCAACTGAATATTTTGAATAATGATTTGAAACAGTTTAAAAAGCAGGTCAATGTTCAACTGTTTGTTTTGTACCGATAAGTAATATCGAAGATTATGAAAAATATATAAAAGGATGCGAATATAGAGAAAATCGGTATAAGATAAACGTTAATATCTGCTATTATCATATTTCGAAAAGAAATTTTACGCCAAAGCGGAAAATTGAAATATTACCTGAAGAATGTGTTTATTACATCTTTCAATATGTTGAACATGAACAACTTGTTTGCCATTTTCATTCTTACAAAGCAAATTACTAACTTTAGTTATAATCAGAGAGTTATACTGATTAAAAATTAACTAATTGTTTCGTCATAAATTTGCAATTTTATTCACAATTTTTTATATGGAAACCTCGCGAAACATGTATGCCATTTCTTTCTATTTTTTTCTACATATACCGTGATAATAATTAAAAAAGAAAAGCATACTCCTTGAAAAGATGGAATATTTCAATCTTTTGTACAACTTTCTTTTGTTTTTTTTAATATAACGAACCCACACAACTCTCATGCATATGCATATCAACAATTCAGGTACAAACCTTTCATTACAGCAAATTTTGTGCTGTTTGAAATTATGAACTTTATTTCATGGCACTTTGGGCAATGTTTGCAATTCAAAAAGTACTTGGGCATGCACAATCATTATGCCATCTTTTTTAAGTAGTTCTATAACAATAAATTGTAACTTGTACTTTACTAGCAGCCTGTTCGAAAATGCGAAAAATTTCCATATTCCAATGAAAGTTCTCGAGCCCTTAGGGGTATACCTACTCTTAGTTTTCTGAGGAATTTCCATTTTGAATATTATTACAAAACACATAGCCGCCTTACTAAAATCGTACAAAAACATAACTTTCAAACAATTGACGAATCATTTTAAAATATGAAGAACTTAAGAGAACTCCTTCATTCATGCCTTATTATCATGTGAATTAACGGACAATATTGTCTCTCAAAGGCATACTGAGTAAAATCTGTAACTATCTTCCGGTCTATCACCTTATTTTTAGAGTAATTGAATGAATAAGGGATGTTTTGGGTATTATTACTCGCATGCGATAAGGAACTTCGTTCCAATATCAAAGGTGCTGGGGGTTGTGTATATTTCGCCAAGAAGTGAATTTCTAACTGTTTCTGACGTTGTGTACAAAGTAATACCTACATATAGAGATATAAAAATACATCTCATCTTGAGAAAGAAAAATATTTCAATGTTTGTTTTTCATGTTTTCTCGCAAAATTCGCAGCGTTTACTTAGGCAACACTCGGCGATTCCATAGAAATATTCCTCCTCATGTTCCATTGTGCCGCAGTTATTATAACGGAAGTCCATTTCGTATCACAATGGCAAGGCAGCTATGATGTTGACGACTTCCCGCCTGCAGCACGGGGACGATTATTGATTTAGACAATAATGCATCCCGTGCCGTAGCATATTTCCCCCAAGGTTTTCTGGAATAGAGAATGGAGCGGAAGCTGGGAATTTAATTTCCCGATATTCAGAAGTTGGTTGTGCCCCAGAGGTAATATACATCCAGCGTCAATATAATTTAATGTTTATACCCGCCACTCAACAAAATGAATATATTATTATTTCTCAGAATATAAAATATGTATTGTGGGGACACCCAGTTGAAACAATGTCTTTTTTGAAATATAATATGTATTAAAAAGATATTAAAATGAAACAAAATAAAAACGCTGGAGAGTAATGAAATAAAAAAAAATGATGGAATGGAAATCAATTTGTAATTGATGAGTTTTTATAGAAAGTTATGAAAATAAATATTTTATTGATAATTATTATGCAAATATGAGCTTATTATGAACTTAATGATTAAATGCAATCGTGGTAATGATTGGTTTGTGTTAACTAATCTAGGACACATATGTTTGCGATGCAACGTAACGGAATCGGTAATTGTATTATATCTTGTTGTTGATTTTGCTGGATCATTGTTAATTCTTAAATCAAATTCATCCAAAACATTGAGTATTAATGGATCTGAGTTTTTGTCAGAAAATTTAATGTTTATATTGTTAATTTTTATATGAAAAAAATTCCAAATGTGTTGCGATTAATTATTCATTTTGATCCCTGATTATAATTATACGAATAGATAGAAGAGTATTTGTAAAAACTATAATCAATCTTCCACTTCACAATCATACGTAATCTATAATAATAAACTGATTTTATACTCATATCCTTATACCTATTTTATATATAGTCGTTCACTAAAATAATCGAACACTGCTACTTACCTGCTTCTATCATCACTATTCTCAACCTCTACTGAAGTACTTTCAAAATTTATTCATTTTCAATGAAACAACAACAAGGTATGGGAGTAAATAAATAAAAGATGTTATTGACTTCCAAGACTTGTTTAAAACTTATATGCACATACGAGTACAGCTGAACAGCATGCCTAACAACACGGATACAGTTTTAGGTGTATCTTTCATTCGCCAGTTGTCGGTAGTGTAAAATGGTGGGTATTCATCGAAATTGTTGGCAACTTTAGTGCTTCTAACTGTTTGAAACTCTCCCGAAAGTTGCTAACTTTTGTTTCCCATGTGTCTACACCGTGTTGAAAACAAATTGAGAAACATTTTAGTTGACATCAAAATTTCTCCAATATCGGCAATGTCTCTAAAGCCTTGTTCGCATTAGACTAGTAATTTAGTCGAGTGGCCAGTAATTTAGTAACTAAAATACTCGCTACTGCCTAAAAATCGTTAACACTTCACTTCAGTAGATTTCACAAGTGAGTGGTTTTCAAGATGAACAGCCTGCAACGCAATAAAGTAAACAAACTGATTAAGCTAATCGTTATAGCTATTTTAGAAGAGGTGGACGGGGAAATCTGTGTAATTAGTAAAAAGAAACTATGGGTACGAAAATGGATCAATAGAATATATAAACTAGGAGCTACGAATTGTCTTCTGAAGGAATTAGCATTGAATGATCCCAAATAATACTGCGGTACTTTGTCCGAAAATTGTAAAGTTTCTGTTAATGAAAATATATTCTGAAATTCAGCTTAAAGATACCCTTTTAAGAAGTACGATTCCGGCCGTTACAAAATTCCACGCATTATATTTTTAATTTTTAATTCAATTTACTTTTCACTAAATTCGGATATATTCATTGTATTTTCTGAGTATGCGGATTGTTTAATCTGTTTGTTTTTATAATGTGGGGACATGTGAGTAGAAACACGTGTTGGAGGTTACTACTCGCCCGAGAAAATAGAACCAAATGGATTGACTCGACTAAACGATTTACTAAACGACTCGACTAAATTTTCGTAGTTCGCACTCGTTTAATTACTAAATTACTCACCACTCGACTAAACTACTAGCCTAGTGCGAACAAGCCTTAACCGACGATTATATTATGCAATCTACTTCGTTGGTCCAAGTGACGTTAAGAGACATGTTTCTGTTTCGAACAAATGTTTCCAACTGAAAGTGTATCCACAGAGCGAAAACATACCTGCGACAAGCGTACTCTTTTGATGTTTACCGCCAAAAAAGGAAACACAGTTTCCAACATTTGTTTCCAACTTTTGTTGCTAACACGGGATAATTACAGAAACTTTTGTCACCAACAAGTGTTGACAACTCAAAAGTTGGCAACTATTTTTCGGTGGATACGCACCATAACGTGAACTACATTTGAACATTTTGAAAATACTTCGAGTAGTATTTGCCTAATATCCTATTATAAATAAATCTCATTTAGAAACTTAAAAGTTTGGGTTAAGGCATAATTAACAACTAAAATATTTAAATTCAACTATCTGATTATTCTGATATCTGAAGAATATATTTGAACTTATTTGTAAAAATTGATGTAATTGAAAAGTTCTTCTTCAATAGGACGAAGTCTCATTCAAAAATATCTCAATTTTGAAGGGAATTCGTGAGTAATATGAATTCAAAATTTTTGAAAGATGACCAAAGTTTCAAAATGTTTTCTAGCTTCAGATATTGTATATCATAGGTTTATTGAATAAAACATATTGAAAAATATCATCAATACTTATTTTGGATCGATAGGTTATTTTGGATCATTAAAAGTAAGAACAATTTTTCTGATATCAATCCATGATATATCTTCAAAAAAGATCAATATTACCATTTAATTTGAAACAAAATTTTATGAAACATTAAAACACTTAATATTCACTATTAATTTTCCTATCGTATAATCAGAAACCAAATTTATGGGATTCCAGAAATAAGGTTTAAACTAAATCAGTACGCACTTCATACCTTTCCAGAACTATTTAATACCACCTTTTGGCTTACTCGACCTTGTTAAGCTAAACCTCTTAATTTTCATGAACTTTGTAACAAATAATTATTTGTCAGTCTCATTATCAACGCTCTACTGAAATATTTTGATTGTTTAACCTTCCAACTTCCTCATTATTTCTGGATATATTTTCACCTCTAGCAATTTTACATAATCGAATTTATCATTCACTCGTTCATTGGGTTACATTTATTTATTCACTTACAAAGACGTAAATTGATATTGGCTCAGTAGTAATTAATAACAAAAAATTTAATATTTTTACATAAAATCACCGGCAGCCTATTCAACCATTATCATGTAGCAGCATCCCTCTTATAATATATCTCATTTGTGTGCCCACACTTTTCAATCAGGACCAAGCATCGCCATGGTCTCCCTCTGGGATACCAATGTCGACTATAGTGGCCCATCTGTTGTCTGTTTTCTTGCGAGGTGTCCTGATAAAATAACATATGTTTCAGTAATTCTTTCATGATATATTTAAGATGATTTGTTTATTGGCGATGGAACATTCTTGAAATAATATTTTAATTTTCAAGAGTTCTTGTTGTTAATTGATGAAGAGTTCTCGCTCAAAACTAAATGAAACTATAAATGTTCCGGTTGTTAGCCCACTATTTACAGTATTTCAATTCCAACGACGGCATTCCAATTTTAAGATAACCATAACGTCGTTCCATGCTGGGGGTAATTTTGAAATAATCCCCTGCGTTGAAAGCTGCTAAGGTTCAATAAGAAGCATCAATGACTATGTGAGTTAGTCAAATGATATACGTTACAATAATTCGAAATGGAAATGCTAACCCGACCATAATTTTATATAAGAATGCGATGAGTGTTGAAGTTTTAACCTGAAATCTTGAAAATCATAATACTCCTGGGAAATGCCAACAATGATCTGCTGATAATATGAGAAAAGAACATACACATTGTTTCAACCATGGCCAGATCGACAAAATAATTCCAAGTGGCAATTTTAACTGATTCAGTAATTATTTCATTGTAATTGATGAAAACATCAATGAGCCAATATATTATAAAATAAAATAAAATACCAAATACTAACAATGCAAAATATGTTCCTCATCCAGTATTGTTGGATATGTTACGTATTTTGTGGAACCATTTACTTAATAAATTGACTTGTTATTTTCCGAAGGAAAGTTATATAAAATAAATAATTCTACGAAAACCATCCAGTTTTGAATGGGATGAACCGGAGGGGATGAAATAAGGGAAGAGTAGTTAGGGATAATTCATCAATAATTGGGATTTCGTAATGAAGCTCAATCAGATAAATTCTGAATAGATAAGTTGAAAATGGTAACTAGTCTACTTGGATTCGCAAACTTTAAAAAAATGAAATATTTGAATGGGGAGACGAATTTCCAAAAATGTGACAAATCGATACGAAATAATTCAATTTTAAAAAAATTTAGTGAATTCTTAGTCAAATATCGAAACAGTTTAAAATTAACAGCTGACATTGAACTAGTGTTAGTTTATATAAGATAAAAGTCGAAACAATATGTAGTTTCCTTTCTCAGACAAAATATCAATTGATTTTATTCAAGTAATGACATCATTAATACAGATATCGAATATGTGTGATACGAATGATGTAATGAGTCTTCGTTTAATGGTGTTTTCCTTACATTTGTAAATTTCTGGACTGCAGAATATAGGGGCAACGTTTTTTCTGAAAATTATGAACAATTTGTAGTCAATGAATAAATAAGATGAAATAAAATACGTGAGCATCGGAGCTTCGAAACTAAAGTAGGTAGTATTTTCCCACAGATGAAAGATACGCGTAGCGAGAATTGAATAGACAAAACTATTTTGGTTTTTCCTACTGCGAAAAACACCGGATATTGAGTGCGAAGCAGTTCCAGATGAGATTTGAACAGAAAATAGTGCAGAGCGTGTACCAAGAGATCTGAAATCTGTATATAGCAATGGCGTTCGAGGAAAATATTTAAAACCTTTAGTATCAATATCAAATAACTCAATCAAAGTACTATCTTAGTACAAAATTTGAACACTATGAATCAATCTACAGAAGCTGTTAAAATGACGGTGGTTGTTTAAAAAGTTTATACCTCCAAAATTTTTAACCCTATAACATAATTTGAGATGTTTTTTGGGGTTTCAACAATTCTTCAAAAATATTTTGCCAAAGGTTTGAAATATTTCAGCCAATGCATTTCCCCGCCACTTCCTTGATCAAAGTTTGAACAAATTTCAGCTCATTCGCTCAGATGACAGCTACTGGAGATGACAATTTGTAGCGGAATATATATATATATATATATAAATATATATATATATATATATATATATATATATATATATATATATATATATATATATATATATATATATATATACATAGACATATAAATATATATTATTTAAAAGTTAAAGTAAAATTGAAAATAACATAACAAGCTGCAAAACAAAATGAAAAGTACTTAGAGCAGGACTTAAGCTACTATGACAAAATTTACATTGCTCATCACAATCACAATCACTACTCATAAACAGACAATTCTTCGACACACAAATCCAAAACGGAGTTGTTGATCACAATACACAATATATATATATATATATATATATATATATATATATATATATATATATATATATATATATATATATATATATATATATATATATATATATATATATATATATATATATATATATATATATATATATATATATATATATATATATATAAAAATAAATATATATATATAAATAGAGATATATATAGATATATATATATATATATAATATACATGTATATCAGACATTGAAAAAAATTTCGAAAATCAGTGTCCAAAAGGTCCAAAACGGATTTGAAAACAAACAAAAATACAACTAACAAGACTATATAATTATCTGTAAGAATAGAAATGTGATATGTGAATAAATAACATGTTGAACAATAGGAGCTGAAAAATATTAAGTTCAGTAAATTATATCAAATTGGAATGAAAATTGCAGGCGTAGGAAATTAATTGAGATTAATAAATAACTAATAGTTAGTATCGCAAAATTGTTAAAAAATAAACTTCAAGTTAGAAGATACCTAAACAAAATGGAATTTGCACGCAACCCTAAAATGAATAAAATGATATTAGTTAATAAATGATAAGATGAAACAATGAAATGAAATAACAAAATTGAATATACCTACAGGATGTTTCGGTCATTTAAATGGGCATCTCTAACCGTTCTCATACTACATATTTTTACCCCGAGGCAAAGCTAAGGGGTTATAGTATCACGACAAAAAGTTAGTAGCTGGTCCGATTTTGAAACAGATATCGATAAAACACATATGATTTCATAAGAGAAGTGTTTTAAAAAATTTTTTTCCACTAAGAATAAAAAAATTATAGCGTTTATCAGATTTATTAGATTTATTAGATGCTATCTATAAATCTTTAACCTAAACCGATTTTTACAATAATGAAATAAAATGATAGCATTTAATGTGTAGTTTTTTCATTTATATAATACATTCAAAAAATATTAACGTGGCGCCACCTAGAAATGAAAAAATTTGTAAAAATTATGAATTTCACTCAAATTTTTGGTTATATCTCAAATACTATACATTTCCCGATATAGTCACCATGAGGAAAAATGATCTGCCATAGACTTATCAGGCATTACGACATGCACATGCGCCGAGGGGTTTTATTATTCCTAGTATTCACATACTTTTTTATACCTGTATTATATATATATATATATATATATATATATATATATATATATTTATATATATATATATATATATATATATATATATATATATATATATATATATATATATATATATATATATATATATATATATAGATATATATATATATAATGGAACTTCGGATATTTAAATAAAAATGAACCTCGTATCATCAATCAAGTGCAATAAATCGAAAGCGACGAAAAATTTTGCTTTCCAACAATCCAATAGATCCAATAAACTTGAAGCTCCAGAAGGCTCCTGAGATGGAAAGAGGAAGAGAAAAATATGGAATCCGAGCGAAACGCTGAAATCTGAAAACCAGGCGTTGGGATTGCGAAAAAACGATATGTTACATAACAGAGCTACGTGTGCACGTACACCATTGAATGCACGGAATGCGTCTGAACTGACGCACTGGAAGACAATAAGGGAAAAATTGTCGCATTCGCTTCCAGTAATGTCTTACGTTACCTCAATTAATATGCTGGACGAAACGGAACAATAAAGTGTTAAATCGAATCCTGAGAAAAACAGCACTGACGAATGCGTTCAGAATGCAGGAAAATGCAGTCGAGTTAGATACTGTTAGTGAGTGACGATCTCCCTACTCTCTGTTTTCTATCAACAAAACCGACCGTTTAACACGCTGCAAAATTTTACTGATACACGTCGACTTCTTAGTATTATCACCTAGACTCTTAATAAAGAAAAATTATATGCTCTGCGCAATGTAAAAGTTATTGAAATATTTGATAGGTTTCGTTTCGTAATTTTATACACGTATTTATCCCAAAATATTAGACTATTGCGCCCTATTGGCGTCTGAAATTAAGATCGTAGCGCCGGAACGGCTAACATCGGTACTACTCTATGGGCCGGGCCATTAACGGTTTGTTTACATTGTTTGGTGATAGTATTTACTTTATTTTCATTTGGAGTTTTCGAACGTTTAGCTTCGTAATTTGTGTTTTTTTGGACTTCGTATTTTCCAGTGGTTCATTGTGTTGCGATTGAGGACAATATTATCTCTGTTCAACAGTAGATAACCTACCTACATCAAGTTGAAATTTACCATTTTTTTTTCATTGAACATGAAAATCAATAATACAATAAAGGAGAGGACGAATATTTTAATTGATTAGAGGAACTATGTATACATCATGAAAAGGCTGTATGATAGAACACCTATTTATTTAAAAAGTAAAAAAAGTTTCAAGAAAACATCTCTGACATGTCTACTTTCATAACCAACTGCAGAGGTTTTGAGTATAATAGACAAAACTAAGTACTAACCAGCAAAACTAAAAAAAACAACATGAAATAAAAGAAGAAGTAACATGAATACTATGCTTGAATGGTTTGAACGTAATGAGTTCTTCTGAGAATCTGATTTTTTTTATAGAATATCTATTTTCATGGTAATATAATTGAATATTTCAGTTTCTAACTAGCTATATAGTCAAGTTTTATTTCATATTCTTGTTGTTATAATAAACTGTTATTTTGGTTGTGCAAATAAACATTATTTATTATAATTATTTTAATAGTATCTCTGGTTGTTACATGAAAGAAAATACAATTATCTAGAATCTCTGGATGATGGCCCAGGTTCAGATTCCGATAAAAATGGAAGATTTTTCGTTGGAATAGCATTGGACTTCAAAAACCCTACGTTTTCGGTTAGCTGAAAATTGCACATCATCATATCAGTTGGTATAATTCGGAAAAATGGAAAAATCCACAAACTTACTGCAGGGAAAATAATTATTTTCAGTAAACTGTAAACAACAACTCTCTTATGTTCAGACACTTTTTTTCAATCTTCAAGTTATGAATCCACACCTTTCTTCTGTCCATCATTTCCTTGTTTCCTAATTTTGTTTGGAATACAACTTTGAATTGTCCAGCTTTCGGAAAGGTATGTGATCTATATTCGGTTTTTTTTATAGAATTACAATAGTAATTCATCTCTTCTGAACGTTTTTGAACGATCCTAAACAAAATTAAACACAATTAAAACTCAACAACTTCTCATATAAAATACACGTAAGCAGATGTAAACAAAGCAATCTATGGCCCAAACCTTAGTAATATTCGACACCAGTAGGGTGCGTATCTCTTATGAACGTTTGCCAATTGCGGCCTATAATAGAAAGTCAGTTTGTTAATATATACAGGATAGCGAAAAAGTCTATCAACAAGCTATTTTCTTGAAAACGACAAAAGATATAATTATAAAATGTTAGGGTTATAAACGGAATTATATTCTGCGTTTTCAAGAGGACCTGTCAAAGTTAGGTAACGTTACCGTCCAGTGTACCGCCACCATTTTAAATTTTTTTGAATGGCATTGTAGGTCGAGTGATATATCGTAGGAAAGCTTATTTCTTCCTCTTCCCAAAAATATAGAACAAGTACCACATTACTAAGAGAGTATACTATAACAATGCAGTTATGTGTGTTAGTTTCTTTATATTTTGTACGAATGCTGGTACGTCACTGGTAGACGGTTAATGTAAAAAAAAACAGAAGTAAGCAATGAAAAAATATGTCAAAAAATATCTCGAAATGTCAGAGTTCATTTTTCTCAAATTTGATAACAGCAGTGTTTGAATCATATTTTCAAATAGTGAATTGATTTAATCTTGGTATATTTGATACATGCAGTGTTTGAGTTGTATTTTTGAATAGTGAATTAAGAATGGTGTACTTATCGGAAAAAGAAAGGATCCAGATATTAATGTTAATTTGATATGGTAATAGAAAACGTACATATCAAGAAGTAAATTATTTGTTCAATGATTCAAATCCTCATCATGCCCCTTTAAATAGATCAACAGTTTCCAGAATATTGAATGAATTTAATGAAACCGATAGCGTACAGGATCGCCCAAGGTCTGGCAGATCAAAAACTGCAAATAACGAAGATAAAACTTAGTCGTCCTAGTAGATGTTCAACAAAATCATCAAACATTTACGTATGAATTGGCAAGAAATCATGATATTAGCAGGAAGTTGGTACAAACAATTTTGCATCAAAATAAGTTTCATCCATACAAAGTTAAAAACCAACAAGAATAAGCCGAGGATGATCGAAGATAAGAGAGTTGTGAAACAGTTCTAGAGAAAATTGTTGATAAAAATAATTTCTTAGATTCACTTGTTTTCAGTGATGAAGCTACATTCTGTCTAAACGGCCCGTTTAGTCGACATTATTTCCTGTACTGGTCAGATTCTGATCCCCAATGGATGGATGAGGCCCATACACAATAACAACAAAAATTAATGTATGGGCTGGTTTGGTGAAAAACTATATCATTGGTCCATTTTTTATCAACGGCGCTCTTACTGGTGAAAAATATCTTGATCTTTTACTGTATCGAATTATACCTGAAACTAATGCTCTATTTCCAACTATGAACGTACCTATATTTCCAACAGAATGGTGTACTTGCACACTTTCATGAAAATGTTAGGCAATGTTTCGATATCACTTTCTATGGATTGGTCGAAGAGGTGTAATTGAGTGGCCAGCAAGATCTCCCAACTTGAGCCCACTTGATTTTTCTTATGAGGATACTTAAAGGACCTCGTGTATGTTAACAAACCTACAAACATAAACGATTTAAGAACTCGCATACGTCTTGAAATGCAGAAATGATCAACAATCCTATTCGAAACTTCCAAGACAGATTGTATTTTTGCCAAGAAACAGGTGACTAACACTTTGAGCACTTGTCTTGCTATGAAAATTGGTTTAGTAACTGCACAGTGCAATTGATAGACCAATGTTGCTGAAGCATAGTTTGTTTCGACCGAAAGATGTTCTATCGCATTGATGATTTCGTGGAAGCTGTCTGAAAACTTTCTAATGCTCTTGTATTTCTCAGACCATTTGGTGCCACAGAGGCGTGATAGATCAAGAGCCGAATTCCAGCGAGCTGGCGACTCACGAAAGAAGGATATTGTATCCTTAAATGCTGCAATTAAGTTTCTTATTTCCGGTAGTTTGATAGCATCATTGACCACAAGATTCAGTTTGTGGCTTGAACAATGTAAAAATACAGATTCAAAATGGCTAGTACACCACCTTCTGTTACAGCCATCGTAGAACATCCGTGCGCCTTGCGGCTGTAATGCGTGATGTGATAGACGGACAAAAAATTTTGGGGCGATAAAATAGAAATTTCACTTTGAAAATTCAAAATTATTATTGAAGCTTATAAAAAAAAGAAATATAAATGAGTTACTTCCATAGTTTAGTTAAAATTTTGAAGTTTGTCCTATACGCACATAACCTAAATGTCGTTTAAAAGTCCCGCTTTACGTTCACTTATGTGGCGTTGCTAACTTGTTTTTTATTATAGGGTAGGTTAGAATGAGAAAATAGAAACATGAGGCAGACGCCGTGGCGAAATCTGCTAGCCTACGATTAGTAATTTTTGATCACAGAAAAATTCAAATATGTAGGTATTTTGAGTATGAAATAAAAGCTTCTTTTGCGAATCGTAACTTCGTCAAATCATTCGAGCGTCAAGGTGACGAAAGTTCATCGTTTGTGAAAGTCGACCGAGGACAGCTCACAGATGAATGGACCTCGTTAACTCTGTTTTAATAACATATTATTCCATGCATGTAAACAAACAGCAAAATGGCTGATATAATTAACAACGAATTATCGACTTTGCAGAATATATAATTCTTACTCAATCATAATCATTGTTTCTTCCATGAAATAAATACTTCTTTAATAAATCAATTCAATCAAATTTTAACAGATCTGCTGCTGCGTTCTAGAATGTTGAGCAAACAGGGCACAAAAAAATACAGAATAATATGGACGTTTTATATGTATATCTATGTCATAGTTATAGTTTCGGCCTATGACTATAGAATTTTCGTCAAGCCTAGGAGAGAATAGTTTGGCTAGACAAACGTCGAAACTTAATTTCTTGAAATTCGGGGTTCGACCATCCAAACTTCAATTAGGTATTGTAATGTTAGATTAGGTATAATGAAACGACATTTTTTTATTTTAATGTTTATTGTTTTAATATTGTTGTAATTAAAATAAAAAATTAGTCTTTATTCCCACATGGTGAGGCATTATGACATTTAGGATTGCACAATACATTAGATCTTTTAGACTGAGAGCCTACGCTCCGCAGACTAACGGTATAGTAGCAAAGTCCTTATTGATTGGTATACTATTTCACCTATCGTAGGTGAAATGGGGATACACTATTCCCATCTAGGGTTCCTTTCGGCGTGCCCAAAAGTCGAAAAACATCAAAATTGAATTTGAAAACGTGATCGCAGATTATCTGATGTTTTAATATCTTGAAATATATAATTTTTTTTATGTAAAAATTCAGTGGCAGACACTTCTTCCGGTTCCTACTATCATTTATAGAATTTCAAAGCTGCGAAAATTTTGACAACTTTACGTTATTTCAGCAAAGCTGAAAATTATATGTCATTTATATTATCATTACATACACATATTCAAAATACTAGACAGATAGGTCGGTTCTGAAATTTAGACAGACCACATAATACTTTCTCAGTCATGCTACTAAAGGCTCACGATTTTGACTCCCTCACTCTTAATGGGAATGAGAGCGAATCAATATTAATATATGTGAATAATTTTTTTAAATGTTTCAATTTAGCACCCTTGTTTTCAGTCATATAGATATAATTTCTTATAAAGAAATAAACAATTTTTTTTCAATTTCACTAATTTATGATTTTTCCATTTATTTTGTTTCAACCAATCGTACAACTTGAAATGGTAATACAGAATAAATAAATTGAACATATGCTACAAAAATGTCAAGATGATTCATTGTTCTTCGTCAGAACAGCAGACTTTTGTTAATTCTATGCAACACTCAAAATCTTTCAAGTTGTGGAAATTTTCTATTCAGTCGAAAAGAAAGACCTCTGTTTCATTCAACTTTGTCCATCGTTCTTACAAAGGTACTTCCATACTGGTTACCTGCGAGATGAAGAGAGTCAAAATTGTACGCCTTCATTAGCACGACAGAGAAAGTATTATGTGGTCTGCCTGGATGTCAAAACCTATCTGTCTGGTTTTTTAAATATGTTATATAATAATAATATAAATGACATATGTAATTTTCAGCTTTGCTGAAATAACGCAAAGCTATCAAAATTTTCGTAGCTTTGAAATTCTATAAATTATAGTAGGAACCGAAAGGAGTGTCTGCTATTGAATTATTACATAAAAAAATATATATTTTAAGATATTAAAACGGCAAACAATCTGCGATCACGTTTTCATATTCAATTTTTATGTTTTTCGACTTCTGGGCACGCCAAAAGGAATCCTTGATAGGAATAGTGAATCCCCATTGTACGGCAAATGAAATAGTATACCTTGTATTGATAAGGACTTTGCTACTATACCGTAAGTCTTTTTTTGAAAATCATTTTTTATTGCAGTGGTATTTTATACAGTCTTGGTTCCCCAAATTTATAATCTTTTGCACTGATTTCTTAGAGACATCTGAACGTCAGGCACATCATCGAAATTGAGAAAATTCTAATTAAATTTTTTTGGTTTTCCTATTCGGTATAAACAATCAACTGTTTTATCTTGTATAATAACCCAAAACATCAGATGAGGGATTCAGATCCCCAATTAATCCTAAATCTTCAGTTCGGTGAGCTGAGGCCCTCTCAGTGTGTCAAGTTCCTTGGACTACATATTCATAAAAATTTAAAGTGGGGGGATCACGCTGATCACGTTTGCAAAAAATTGAGTAGCGCATTTTACGCTTTGAGACGCATAAAACTCATATTACCACAGGATTCTCTAATAAATTCGTATTATTCACTTGCATACAGTCACCTCAACTATAACGTTATATTTTGGGGTGATTCCTCATTTAGCAATTCAGTATTCATTGCCCAGAAGAAAATAATACGTTTGATTTTTAACTTGAAACCTAGGGAGACCTGTAAACCCTTCTTTATAAAGAACAAAATACTGTGTTTCCCTTGTATTTATATTCTTGGATGTCTTTTGTACACTCGTAGAAATGTTTTATCACTGAGTAAGTGTTCTGAGTTTCATGATTATGAAACAAGGCATAGAGAAACTCTCTGTATTCCAAAACACCGAACTTCTAAATTTCAGCAGTCACCTATGTATAATGGCATCAAATTTTTTAACCATCTGCCCGATAGGTTGAAGGTTTTGGAGTACAGAAGATTCAAAAAAGAAGTTAAGTTTTTGTTACTCGAGAAGTGTTTTTACAGCAAGGCGGAATATTTTGATAAGGATATAAAGTAGCCTTTATGTATCTTGTTATTTTACTTTTCTTTTTTTCTATATTTGTTGTTTTTTTTTTGTAAACGTGTCCTATACAAGTGTATCTTGTCTGAAAGGATGAATAAAGTTATTATTATATTATTATTATTTCGAGCATCTTAAGGTTGAGCATCGAGACACGGCCGTGCTATGGCCGTGTATCGGTGATGAATTGTACCGTGCTTTCTCATGTGGCTGTCTTCACATCTCCGCACCGTGCCCGCACCGCGTCCGCACCGTGCCCGCACCGTGCCCGCACCGAGTCCGCACCGTGCGAGATAGTTCATGTTTTAATTTTTGACAGACACGGTGCGTTGTCCGATGGATTCTCGGCATATAGTAGAAATAGAGACTAGCGCGTAGCTAGTGGGGGGCTAATTTTTCTGCTCACCCTGCAAAAATCGATAGTATTGATGATTGTTTTACTGTCAAATCTTTGATTCTCAAGTTCAGAAAATCTAAAGTATTCGTCAAATTTGGTATTATCGTCCATTATATGAGAAAAATATCTTTCTATCCAAGCGTTGTGTACCCACACTTTTCATCGTTTTGGTCTATTTTTCTTATTTTCTTCATCGCCCAACCCAATAGCTATTGTATTGTTGCCAATTCGCTGTTGCTGAAGCTGGCGAACATTGCAGTTTTTTGAGACTCACAACTTCGTGAAGCCAACTGACAAACTACCGACCGCGCTCGTAGTACGTCCGTCATGCGGCCGTGTGTCGGAAATGTGTGGCTTTGAACTTATTGCCGACGCACGGCCGTGTCTCGGTGCGGACACGGTGCGGATATGTGTGGCTCAACCTATAAGGTCAGGCCACACATATCCGCACCGTGTCCGCACCGAGAGACGGCCGTGTGTCGGCCAAGAAGCTCAAAGCCACACATTTCCGTCACACGGCCACATGACGGTCGTACTACGAGCGCGGTCGGTATTAGAAAAATTTGTAGAATGTTATTGAAAAAATAAGTTTTAATTGATATATAATGCAAATTAAGACGCAGACACGAGATTATATGAGACTTTCGAGATAACTTTAAGAACGCCAAAATGAAGGTATATAAGATATACCCACAAAAATTCAACTTATTATTTCTCATTCCGAGGTTGATCGCTCAAGTGACTGCACTATTTACTATTATCTGTATTTTAAAATCAGATTGTAATACTCTTCTGTTGAATACGGTACCTTATTATTTCAAAATAGTGAAACTTGAGCGAAGTGTCGTTTTATTTTGAAGTTTAAACTATATTCTTAATGATATTTCACCAAGTGATTCAATCTCAGTTATTAATTATTGATGCCAACATCCTAATTTAATAAATAGTTAAACATATCATAATTATACCACTAAAAAGACGCATGTGGAAACAAAAACAACTTATCTTGATAATTGTTGAATGGGCGCAGTATCAGGTTTGAAAAGATGGTAGTAGTTTCAAACTGGGCTGACAAAAAATATATTGACTAATATTCACAAACTTCGCAAACAAGAACTATAAAACAATGTAGTACTCTTTTTTCGTCGTTGTATACTCGCAATATAGATGTAAAGAAAATACTGTCATCTCCTTGTTGATTTTTCTTCTTATAAGAAAAAACTACTGGGATGAGAATGGGGGAATAGGGGGTGGATCCATTGGAACTTTGAACGTCATTCATTCGAAAGCACCCTGATTGAGAGCGATTTAGGTTTGTAATTGTGTTTGTCGGTGTCATAGGAATATAATATGGTCGGTGTCCTGCAGTGAACTCTATCTAAAATTGAGTTCACTCGTATCCTGTAATAAAACATGCCATATCAGAATCCCAGACCGGATGACCGGATTGTTCTCTAGTCTATAATCAATCTCTTCTAGGCTTATGTTCTGTAGGGTTCCAAAAGGCGTAATAAAGATTATGATACACCGGATTGGATACAATAGTAAGAACAACAGATGCACAACATACAACATGTCTTTATTTGAATTACCGAACTTGAGAATTAAAGATTGGACAGTAAAAAAATTTTTCAATACTATCGATTTTTCTAGGGTGAACAGAAAAATTGACCACCGACCAGCTACGCTCTGGTCTCCATTTCTACTATATGCCGAGAATCCATCGGAGAACGCACCGTGTCCGTCAAAAAGTAAAACATGAACTATCTCGCACGGTGCGGACTCGGTGCGGAGATGTGAAGACAGCCCCATAAGAAAGCACGGGGCTATTCTTCACCGAGGCACGGCCGTGATACGGCCGTGTGTCGGTGCGGACATGTGTGGCTCAAGCTTTAATCTTACACGAACATGAAACGACAAAATAATTTATTCGAACCGGAACACCGCAAGTTACATCTACAGTACAGATCGACATTTCATCGAGTCTGCCAGTGACTTTTAGAAACGGGCAAATCCCGAAACAAATCATTTTACTATCGACGTTCGACTGAAAAGTTAGGAACTAACTTTGACTAAAAATACTTCAGTCAAAGACCGAAAATGTAAATTATTTCGGGGTTTGCCCAAAGGCGTTGGTCAAACCTAGGATAAACCAGTCATTCCGGGAAGAGACTGCATATCGAACTTTGACTGAAACATATATAACAAAATTCAGTGGTTATCATTTAAAATTATACTGTGTCATGTTCATAGTTCAGATTCCTATTGGCCGTGGCTGGTATTAAAATAGAAAATTATCAGAATATTTTTGAAATATTTTTCATAACAAATTCTAACTTATGTCCACCGTAATAAGAAAATGAAGATACTTCTTCAGATCATCTCCAATCGCAAGTGATACTAAGAGGTTTTTACAACAAAAATTGTTTCACTGATTCGAACACAACCATTTTGAAAAACTATGAAGAATAATCTAGTGAAATAACAATTATTTTTGAGTTTTTAATCAACATCAATTAGAACAAAATCCTCAGCAAATCTTCGTTTAATCGAATAATACATATTTTCGTGTTAATGTTATTGATTTTAAAAAAAAGATCTGCTATGAATTTATATTTTCATATTTGAAATATATATTTTAACAAGGATAACTCATGAAATAGCTAACGTTTTTGAAATAAACAAACAGACGTTTTCAGGCTTATTTATTGAGAATACCTGTAAAAGTAAGAGAAATGCCAATAGGAAAAAATTAACAATAAAAATAATAAAATAAGAACTGAATCAGTGAAATGTGAATTGAATTAACATCAAGAGAACTTTAGGTTGCATATATACATTGCCTAAGTTTTTCTAAAAGAAAATCTAGTATAGATCGACAAAATAGTAATACCCGTTTTAATTTCATGCATATCATCCTCTTAATTCTTATAATGGAAACGGATTTTGAAGATCAAAGTAGATTTTCATCAGTGTGAGTGTTCGAGAACAGCTAGCAGATCGGGGTGTATTCGTCCCCCTCACATATAATTAGGAACTGCAAAGGGGCGGCAGAGCAGAATAAGGTGGCAATGAATTATGGCGAAATTGTCGGGTGTATTCATATTGCAGTTGGGGTAGGTAACGAGATTAGACAGGGGAGAGATTGCTGAATTTCACTAAGCTGAAATTTATGAACATAACGGAAGATGTATATTCTATGTGAAAACATAAAATGATGGACTACATTGTATCACTTGTGATGAAAAATAGTTCTTCTACGAATGTCAATAAAAACCATCATTATAATTATGATCAAAAGTAATTGCGGAACATAGTGCATTGTTTTATACCCACTTTCATTGTGCTTCTATCACCATGGTGAGTGAACTACAAAGTTCACATTGTGCACGAGTATTTTTACAAAGGTGGCGTTAACCGGCGCCGTGTGTTTTTTTGAGGAACGTCATATTGACAATTTTTGAAATCTCAAATGGAAAAATATTATTTATTCCATTTTATGTAACAGTAACATTCGTAGAAACCTGGACCATGTCCAAGGCAGATGAAAATGTCTTGTCAATTTTTGAACGGAAGATCCTAAGAAGAATCCTTGGAGCAGTCAACGAGAACGGTATGTGGAGAAAAAGATACAACTTTGAAATCTACAATGAATACAAGCAAATAGGTAATGGAAGGGATGTTGTATCACATATCAAGGTGGGTCGACTAAGATGGGCAGGACATCTAACCAGGGCACGTGAAAGCTACACTCCCCGGCGTGTCCTTATGACACAACCCGGAGGAAGTAGGCCAAGAGGTAGACCAAGGCTGAAGTGGAAGGATGGTGTGGACGAAGTCGCCAGGAAGATCGGCGCAACAAACTGGCAGCGGCTGGCTCTGAATAGGGATGACTGGCGGAGGAGACTTGGGAAGGTCGAGGCACAATTAGGGCCGTAGTACCAATGATGATGATGAACATTCGTAGAAAAAGTATAGTGTAAAACTCGCATGGAAAGACCATTTCCTACTCGTATGATTTGCAGCACTCACCTGCGCGTGCTGCAAACGTCATACTCGTAGGAAATGCATGTCATTACATGCTCGTTGCACAATATACTATTTTCGTGTGGATGAAATTATCACATTTTTTGGATTGATTGGGTCGATACATGATGTAAATTAATAAATATATTAAATCAATGGCTTATAGAAACAGTTAACACATTTGTTAAATAAAATACGCATGACGCACGTTTCGGTAAAACTTTACCTTCTTCAGATGCTGAATGTAAACTAAATATATTTCTCCATTATATCGAATACAAAAAATAACAGAATGACAGATTGTGGAAGAAAGGGAAAATAGAAAGTTGGTTACAAATAATCAGTGAAATATGAAAAATCCATTTTAAACTGCTAGTGAAGTAGTTCGGTAATTTTGAAGATTCAGAAGGGAGCATGTAGTATGATAAATTTCACTACTCAATAGGAGACCTAAACGTTTGTATTCATTTATCTGTATTTATCTCTAATGATTCTAGAAAATTAAGTTTATTTCCCTTACTTCAAGCATTTAATATTTTAAAGTCAAAATTGGTGTGATTTTCTTGAACTAAATGGTTTGCATAATGTGAATCTGACTTTTGATTAACAAAATAACGTTTGTTTTCTGAAATTCTGAAAGCTTCTATAAGTTCTTTCAATGTAACAGTTTAGAATGAGTTTTTCATATTTCACTAATTATTTTTAACCAACCTTCTATTTACCCTTTCTTACACAATCTGTCATCTTTTCATTTCAAGTTTCACTGAAACGTACGTTATGCATATTTTATTTAATAAATGTTTAATATGTTTTTGTAAACCATTGTTTTGCTAAATTTTCACCTCTCTATTTTGCGAAAAAAATTTTACATCGCATTTTAGAATTGAAAAATTCGATATATTATTTTGTGATTATTCGAAAACGATGAAGAAATTTTGACGGAGGTTAATTACTTCCTCAATAATCGGAAGATACCAAGTTCCAGCATCTCATTCACGCAAATGATGATTAAACAAATTGGAAATTTATCATTAATCGGTAATTGCATCACCACAGAGTTGATGAAGCCTATGATTATTATTCTACGAAAAATGGTTATCCTCAGCCAGCAAATAAATGTTAAAAATTCGTGCTCTTTTCACGTTCACATTTCGATGAAATCAACTAACAAATTACGTCAACAACAGACTTCATACTAGGTATCTGGAGAATTCTCGAGGTGAGGCATTGAAGAAAGCCCCACAATTAGATATTTTTATCATTGAACTGAATTATTGTTTCGAGGTTTTTTAACCTTGATAATTTTGTCAATTTTATTTACTTTTCATTAATTCAACAACCAATATGTTGACTTCACTTGACTAACACTTACCTACTTATGTACCTTTGTATGTATTCATATACATCTGACATAGGTGCTCTTACTATACAGGCTGTTCAGATTTTTTCTTGTATCTGTTGTATCCCTATCAACACGTCTCATGAATCCCCTTTTTAACCTCACTTTAAGTTTGTTTTGAATAACCCTTGATGATAGTGACATAATATCTATTTATCGCTTGAGAAATTGCTTATAAATGTCACTTTATATATATATATATATATATATATATATATATTTATATATGAAAACTGGTGAAATGAAGATCTTAAATCAGCCTTAATTTAAGACCTTGATTTCACCAGTTTTCATTTGTCTTCTCACACTATGTGTTCCACCACAGTTAATACATATATATATATATATATATATATATATATATATATATATTTATATATATTTATATATTTATATATATATATATTTTATATATATATATATATATATATATATATATCTATATATATATATATATATATATATATATATATTATATATATATATATATATATATATATATATATATATATATAATATATATATATATACACTGTGTCGTTAAAGTATGGAACAAATTCATTTTTAGCTAAACACAACATTTTAAGAAATAATCATGAAACATGTCGATTTTTGATTTTAATTTACCGTATTTTAAAATAATAATCTAATATACAGGGTGAATTACTTTCGAGTAATGACGTCACCGTCATTTTTTTTAAATGGAACATCCCCATTTTGTCTCAATTTTCGGATTACTCTAGCTGAGCTGATTCCAAAAATGTATCACATGTTGATTCCAATTGGTACAGGGTGGACAAAAATACAATAGTTTTGTGTGTGCTCATAAAGTAAAGCGTAACCTTCTTTATTAGTTAAATTAACAATATTATTAAAAATACTTATTGTCTAGCGGCAATTGGTTTAAATGTAACACCCTGTAGTTTGTTACATTTTTAGATTAATAAAAATGAGCAGTTTCCAAACATCTTTGGTACTTGTGGTCTAGCAGACAGAATATGAAAGAAATTATTTCTTATCAATTTAAAAAAAACATAGTCGTCTATTTCTTTGTGAAATGTCATTATTTGTTTAGTAATTTATTGATTCTAATAAAGAATGTTACGCGTTACTTTATGAGCACACACAAAACTATTGTATTTTTGTCCACCCTGTACCAATTGGAATCAACATGTGATACATTTTTGGAATCAGCTCAGCTAGAGTAATCCGAAAATTGAGACAAAATGGGGATGTTCCATTTGAAAAAAATTACGGTGACGTCATTACTCGAAAGTAATTCACCCTGTATATTAGATTATTATTTTAAAATACGGTAAATTGAAATCAAAAATCGACATGTTTCATGATTATTTCTTAAAATGGTCTGTTTAGCTAAAAATGAATTTGTTCCATACTTTACGGACACAGTGTATATATCTATATATATATATATATATATATATATATATATATATATATATATATATATATATATATATATATATATATATATATATATATATCAGGGGCAGCTAGTCAAAGGAGGCTAAGGAGGCTAAGCCTCCTCAATAATATTCCGTGTATCACTAATATATTATATTGAATAGTCAGCATTCAGCATATTCATATTAATCAAAATCATATTATTTTATGCACCTACCTTCCTTTTAACCTACATTATATAATATAATTTATTAATTAAGATAGAAGGTATTTACATTTACTGCATTTCATTCAGATTTGTGGCAACGCTGCGGAGGCTTAGAAAGGTATATTCTCAACGTTCATTATACCTGCCACAGAAAAGCAAACAACGGTGCAAATACTCCGAATGAATACTTCATTGCAATAGAAAAGCAAAACACATGTAAATGGCAACACCGATAGGAACCCAGTCTTATACAATGTCGACCAATCACAACTATAGAATTTCGCGTGACATCGAGTGAATTCGTTGGAAAGCATTAACTGAATCGTAGTGTGATCGTAGTTACTAATGGCAGCGTGTTTACTTATATTGCTCGCATATTGTTTTAAAATGAGTTTGGCTACTGAAGTTAATTTCAAAAATTTCAATGGTGACTTAGTGGAATATCTGTTATCCCATAACTTAAGTGCATTAAGTTATGAGGATAAAGTTTTGATAAAAACATTTTGACCTACCCCTGAATTAAACAATTTGGTGCAGCGTAGCAGACAACAAAACCGCGGTTTTAATACAAGGAATTATGAGAGACATCCTTGCCTAACCGGATCACAGGTAAAAAATAAATTAATTTTTGGCAGTGTTTACTTTTTACTAGTGAAAATGTCTCTGTTTGGGGCCGCTTAGGATTTGAGGATTTAATTCTATACCTAGTTGAAAGAGAGGAATTTTTCACCGATTAAGTAACTTTAAATACAGCACGCGGATTAATATCTTACTTACAAGATAAGGAATTTATATATTTTTTAAACATCTTTAAATTAATTTTTGAACAAACAGAAATAGTTTTTCAAATCTTACAGCACAAGTTTTCAGATGTAATTTACTCACGAAATCGGGTCAAGTTTCTTTTGGAAAAAATTTCAGAATTTCGTGCAGAAGTTTATTTTAAAAAACTATTTTCTGTATTTCAAACAACTGATGATACGACTCAATTTAGCCCAAAACGAAAGAAATTCAGTTACGCAGATATGGAGCTTCACTATAAGCAAATATTTTATGAAATTTTGGATACTATTAGGGGTCAAATAGAAATAAGGTTCTCTGATTTGAAAGAACTGCATTTCTTCGACTTACTCAATAAAAATTTGTTAACCGGATTTTCGGCTAATTTTCCAGATAACCTTTTGGAAAATTTATGTCAAAAATACACTTTTTTTGATAAGGTGGCCATAAAAAGTGAACTGTGTGTTGTTTATAATGACAATGAAATTTTGGGGCAAAATGAAAATCATGTGGGGACTATTAAATACCTTTTTGATAATGATTTGAAACAAGATTTACCCCAAGTTTATAAACTCTTATGTCTAATTGTTTCTATCCCGGTGATATCGGCTTCCTTAGAGCGCTCGTTTTCCACTCTTAAGAGAATTAAAACTTATTTACGAAATTCAATGAGCCAGGATCGTTTGAAAAATATTAGTTTGTTGTCTATTGAAAAGGAATTGGTTAAACTTTTGGCGAAAGACAAAAAATTTATGAGGATATAATAGATCATTTTGTTAACGTTAAAGATCGCAGAATCCCGCTAATCTTCAAAAAAATATAATTACTTTTTATTTGCTCTCACCAGCTGTTGACAAATTCGTTAAGTAGGTAGGTAGGTACCTATTTTGTGAAAGAAAAAAAAATTGATGAATAGATGAATTGATTAATTGGCTGAGAAGAGTTTTTGTGGATATTGTAAATAGGAGTTGTAGGTCTCAAGGTAGACACTCGAAAGTGAAAACAAATTAATAGCTTAGGGTGCTTGTTTTAGTTTGATTTTCTTCGAATTATAAGGCGGTTGACCTTGAAATCCTAAAAATTTTTGCCTATGGTGTATTTTTTAACACCTCTTGTAGCCTCCTCAAACCAAAACCTCACGAGCCGCCACTGATATATATATATATATATATATATATATATATATATATATATATATATATATATATATATACTGAAAATATAATTAAATTATAATGAAAGTCGGTGGTATAACTATGAACACATAAAAATTACGGCGATTGGAGAAAAGTTTTGAAACCTCCAAAATAGGTACATATCCTCAATATCAAGTCAATTCACATACAAATTTCTATTAAAACATGGTTTATAAAAACAATTTACACATTCTTTAAATAAAATGCGCATGACGCACGTTTCGTTGAAACTTCACTTTCTTCAGATGCTAAATGCAATCTAAATATATTTCTCTGTTATATCGAATACAAGAAATGAATTGATGACAAATTGTGTAAAAAGGGTAAATAAAAGGATGATTAAAAATAATTAGCAAAATAGGAAAACCACAATCTAAACTGCTAGTCAGGTAGTTCGGTAATTTTGAGAAGATTCAGAAGGGGGCTTGTAGTATGATCAATTTGGCTATTCAATAGGAGACCTCAATGTTTGTATTTATTTACCTGTAATGATTCTATAAAACAACTTCTATTCTTCTGACTTAATTTCGAAGACACGTAAAGATTCGCAATCTAGAAAACCCGCAAAAACTTATAAAAAGTTATATTTTGTTGTTTAGTTAAGCCCACGACACAGACTTTAAGGCATGTGAAGACGTTGATGCCATTATCGAGAAATATCGAAAGCAAGAAATATTCCCATAGTCGATGGAAATTGATAGTTTAGATAGGTACTTCTATGTTAAATGTTATCTATGTATAATTCGATATACCTTTAGCAGAATCATTCATAGAGCGGTCCTAAAGACATAAATTGAGATTTCTGGAACCATAGATTTTAATAGGATCCCGGTTGAAGATCATCGAACAGATGGATATGAGCTGCCATTTTATTGAATATAATTCAGCATATAACAAATCAGATATATAACCAACAAGATACATAAAGATATTCATTCGATAAGAAGTAATGATATACTTTGGCCTGCGAATGATATGGTAAACCAAGGATCTGTGGATTTGCCTTAACGATAGGAAATAAAACAATCCATAATATAATAGTAGATACATCTGATAATAATAGACGGCCGATTATGATGTGTACTGTTATAAATCATTTCTCTTTGGGTTTCTGTGAATTGATGAGCTACGATCGTTCTGTCGTTATTTATTTACGTCATAAAATACGTGTGTACGCGGAAATGACGTTAGGAAGATTCTAAGACGAAGTCAGATATACTCAACATCTTCAAGTACCAGAAATAATTTCGTTTGTAGCATTTTATGACATTTAAATGTGTCGATATTTTTGCGTACACAGGAGTTCACACAAAGGAAGGACTATCTCTAGTGAAGAAAGCATGAGAAGAACAATCATAACTATTTTAATTAGGTTTCTTAAATAGATGTTTAGAAAATTTATACTTAAAAATGCATGTTAGATCTGAAGCACTAAAGTACATCTATATTTTTTCAATGGTATTTTGACAGTGTTTTCATCATGAGCATACCTATGTTGAATCTTATCTTGAAGAATCAAAACATTACTAACTACAGGAAAAATTTTCCTTTCGAATATTTAAACAGTTGAAATAACAGAATAATATTTTACAAGAACTTTATCAACACGTACTGCAAAAATTGAAAAAAAAATTGGTGAGCAAATTCGAAAACTTTTCATATACCTTCTGAACAAGAAGAAGAATAATTTAATTTTATGATATTTCGATGTTACCATGAGAGTACAAAAAAATATCACTTAACGTTCAATTTATTAAACTGTTTCAGATAATACCTATGAAAAAATCCTTTTCTTCCCTGAATATTAAAAACTATTCCGAAATGTAAAAGCTATTGGAACATTTAACTATGTATAAATGGCCTACACTATACTGTTTATGTGTCTTGATGCCTATGTCCTAAGTAGAAGATTTTTAGAATCTAAATGCTGTGTTTAACAAAATAATCAATTCCTCTTCAAATCAAATAATTCGAAAGCCATTTTGTACATTACGTAGATAAGGATTTCTGAGGATGTCCTTGCCACCTAATATTAGCAGACCTGCCTGTTGATACTGGATAGAATAGCACGTAATTAGTAATTGAAGACAACCGCATCCGCTATAAATTTAATAGAACATAGGTAGTTTCCTTTCCTAATTATTTAAAAATTCCTCCTTAAATCAAATTATTAAAAACCTCTTTCGTAGGTACATTATTTGGATAAGGATTTCTGTGGATTTCCCTACCATCTGATACAAGCAGACCTTCCAATTTTTCTAAAATTCATAAACGCTTGGTTAATTTGAATATTTCCAAAGTTTTGAGAGTCATGAATTTCGTTAAGAAACTATCGGTTTGCAAATTCACATGGCCTGTTGCTAGAAGAAGATGAATTTATAGGCAAGAATATGATATATGTTTTATATATAAATATTTATATATGTATATATATATATATATATATATATATATATATATATATATATATATATATATATATATATATATATCTATACAGAGACGCCGACTTATAAAAAATATTGTGGGGGGGGGCCATAACGGAAAAATTTTATGAATTCTAGATGAAAAATAGGGAGTTTTAAAGTTTTTTCAAGCATTTCAGTATCATACGAACCCCAAAAACTCGACACTCCGGGAAACTCGACAAGCCTGATCATTTTTTGGCTTTGAAGAACGAAACAACACATAAACACACACAGTATTTTCGTAAAAAGCTAATTTAATTTACAGTATTACTTATGCTTTCTGACTATTATAGAGCTGTGAATATATAGGTCTGAAAAGACTGAAATTATATTTATATAAATCCTAAAATATCATAAAGAGAATAAAATATAAAATATTGCTGTCACACAGTAAAAGCACTGATTAATAAGTGAAATAGCTAATTTAAGCTTATTTTGAATGAGGGTTAGGGTGCATTAAATAAAAACAATATTTCAAAGTTGAAAATATTTAAATATTATAAAATATGAATGAAAACATATGTAATTAAAAAAATAATACAGTACTATTGTAATACAGTGAAACAATACTAAACAAGTACTAATATTTAATACTCTGTATGTATTTAGTTCTCTATTTCAGGAAGATTTTTAATATTGCTCTGAATTAGTGAAAGCCAATATAATTCTGTGATTTTACAAAGCATGATATAACTAATAATTTTCTTGAATTAGTGAGGGGGCTCGGGACCCCTCTGGCACCATGGAGTCAGAGTCACTATATATATATAATCTAAAAAATCTAAAAAAAGTTTTGATAAAGCCAGAATGTCGTGGCGAAACGTCAACTTTTTAATAAAATCGAGTTTTTTCGAGATTCAACAAGCCTGTTATTGCTAATAATTATCAAGAAATTAGAAATAGTTCACAGGCAACAACAATTCGAATAAATATATTATATATATATATATATATATATATATATATATATATATATATAATATATATATATATATATATATATATATATATATATATATATATATATATATATTATATATATATATATAATATATATATATATATATATATATATATATATATAATCTCTTGATAATTATTAGCAATAACAGGCTGGTTGAATCTTAAAAAACTCGATCTAATTAATAAATTGACGTTTCACTATGACATTCATAGTTATTCAAAACTTTTGAACAAAATTGAAAATTCTTTGACATTTATTGAGTTGATAAAATTGAATAGATAAGATTGATCTGTCTTGTTAAAAATTCTTTCAGTCTAATATTAACATTCAAAATTGTTTCATTAGAAGGCAAGGGAAACTACAGAAACCTTCACCTATGTAATGTTCGAAAATAATAATAATAGGGTACTATTTATTTAACAGAAAGAAATTAGTCACGGGAAAATATTAAAAAAGTAGAGCAGAATTATATATAATTTTTATAAATTTGTATAGAACGTTTATATGGAAGCAGCCGTTGACACGTGTTTCGGCCTCTTTGGTCCTCATCAGAACGGCGTAGCTAAGTATTGGATTGAAAATTTGGAGATGAAAATAGTTTAATAAATAAAATCCTCTGTTATGGAAGAAAATCACTTATTTGTGGTTTATTGTTTGAACTCTCCGGTATGGGAGATTTGGTCAAACTTTGCCACGGAGGCGATTAATTCCATCCGAGAGATCTTAGAAAGATTCAACCAGCCTGTTATTGCTAATAATTATCAAGAGATTAAAAATAAATCACAGGCAACAACAATTCGAATAAATATGTATATATATATATATAAATATATATATATATATATATATATATATATATATATATATATATATATATATATATAATATATATATATATATATATATATATATATATATATATATATATATATATTTCTAGTTGTATATTGTTAGTACGAAATATATAAATTGGTAGAGAATGTATGAAATAAATCTGTTATCAGATGTAAGTATTGATATCTTCATCCGAAATAGAAACCACAATTAATATGTGTTAGTTGTTAGACCCTTGGACCTTAATAACATGATTTATTCTACCAGCACCATACCTACGCAGTAATCTGCTAGTATATATCATTGCTCGGAAGAAGTAATAACGAACGCTTATATCAATTATTTATTAAAGCGAAATCGTGGGGTGGCCAAATTAATACTAAAGCATCGTCGGCTATTTGGAACTGTAGGAACGGAAACTACAACACAGCCTAACCAAAATTTCTCCATGTTTGACTCAATCATTACGCCAAAATGATTTATTATTGACTGCAGATAGCGAATCCTATGCGAAAGCTGCAAGAATACCGTAATGTGATGATATATTGAATGGAGAAATTCAAGGGGAGGGCTTAATTTAAGCTGATCATTGGCGTTACATAGAATCTTACATGAGTGATATTACAGAAGGCTAATATATTCATATTATTAAAAATCGTTGCTTGATAGAACCAAAACTCAAACTCAAAAGATAAATATTAGTTTTCTCTATTATATTTATATATATATATATATATATATATATATATATATATATATATATATATATATATATATATATATATTTATTTATTTATGTATTTAAAGATCCACTCTCTAAATAATAATCCATGTGACAACCGAACTGATGTAGATAATAGACTGTCAATTTTTTAATGACGTTGATAATGACTAATATAACCTTAGGTTGTCATTGTTGATAAAGAAAAATAAATAAAATAAATAAAAATATATATATATACATATATACTTATATATATATAATATATATATATATATATATATATATATATATATATATATATATATATATATATATATATATATATATATATATATATATATATATATATATATATATATATATATATATATATATATATATATACATATATATATAGAGTTCCTCTGCCTGAAACTTCTATGATTCGACTGATAATAACCTACAACTGTCATTGTTTTTGTACCGATACGGCCGGTCAATGTTTGTATAAATGCTTTGTTTCTACATTTTATGTATCTCGATTGTTTTAAATTTCTTTTGTATGACTATCTGGGTAATTTTAAGATTTTAAGATCTCAATCAAATCTCGAATCGTAAGTTACCACAAATCTGTATTTGTTTGGTATTTTCAAACTTTCAATTTCCTAGTTGCTCCTGATGAAGAGACAGATATAAATCTCGGAAGCTCGAGTTAAAAGAAAAGAGTACATTCATTCTCTACCTCAAGACTTCCATCCCAAATATATAATATCTTTTTGTATATATATATATATATATATATATATATATATATATATATATATATATATATATATATATATATATATAAATGTATATATATATATATATATATATATAATCACAACTTTGCGATCGAAATGAAAAGTTTTTTTTTCCTATAGTGATTGATTTTTATTGATTCGAACAATGAAATTGGTGATATTGATTGATATAAAAAAACCAGTAATAATATGCAAAATAGAGAAGAATAAGGTTTATCATCTACAGTTTACCTAATGGTTGAAGTATTTATTGGTAATTGCTATTTCCCAAGTAAATATTATCCGTATGAGTAATTGTAGATAAAATATATGATCACAGGTTAATTATTTCTTATCAAAAAATTATTCTCTGGAACTTGGAATGAATTCAACAACTCTGCGAGTCCAAATTTGTTCAGTCTTAGATAGTTTACATCGAATAATGATAGAATAATAGCTGATTATATTTCAATATAATTTGGAGCACAAAATATTTTTATAACTTTTCTGAATAAATAAATTTGACGTTTTATAAATTCATAGCCACGTGGTTATACAATAATTTTGTGACAATGATCTCCTTATATTTTAGATTATTCCATATTTTAATTGTACGGTACTGGAGCTTAAGAATTTTGCAAAAACGAAGTGCTTAAAATGTATATATTACAGCAACTGAAATCGAAACTGTACAAAATTAACAAGTAGGTATTTCGAAATGTATTCTGCTACCTATTCAAAATGATCAATTTCAATAGATATCACTTGATACTCATATATTCTACTATTTCATTATTGATGAATAATGGAGAATAGTATTGAAACGATCTAAAATCCAAGGTACACCACTGGCATAAATGGAAGACCCTAGTATATAGAAACTACACTACCCAGGGAATCTGCTTGCGAATTTTGTATTGTATTGTTAGACCTATTGTGATTCTTGCGAAATTGAAATAAGATTACCAACTGGATGCTAAATTAACAAGAGTGCGTGGTGTTAGCCAGATTGACGGAGAGTAGCAGGGCCCAAATTAATCTTGTTTCTACTACAGGCCATCTTTCTTTTGATATTTCTACAAAGAATACCATTAAAGGATGATGCTTTCCGTAGCTTCTACAAGGGTGAAATAATGATGCTGGAATGACACAACATAGGTAAACTGTGGTTTTGTTGATTCAGTAAGGTTTTATGAAATGATTACTGAGCTTTGAATTCAGATGGAGATTTGAAAAAATTGTGACTTCAAGTAATGATTTTATTATTATTATCTTAAAATTATACCTTATGAATATATGTTTATATATATATATATATATATATATATATATATATATATATTTATATATATATATATATATTTATATATATTTATATTTATATATATATATTTATTTATATATATATATATATATATATATATATATATATAAATATATATATATATTCATTTATATACACACACATATATATATATATATATATATATATATATATATATATATATATATATATTCGTTGTATCAGGGTGGAAATATCGACCTATTAGATGAAGTAGGAATAATTGATCGGTAATTATGTCACAAAAATTCTGGTTAAGCTCTTAATTGGAGGTTACCTAGATTTCAGTTGTTTTAGATTTCCATCATAAGGCTATTGACAAAATTGCAGACACTTACTCTGAATGTGAGATTAACAGTAAAGAAGATGAATCATCAGAAGAAACTATATTAACAGATCAACAATATGATATACTCGTACAACTGTGATTCAAGCAACACAACATCCAAAATTGAAAAATTCTATAGTGTAACCAAGGCATATAGGTGAAATGTGACTTACTAGAGAACAGCCTAACATTAACGAAGGTCACAGTGACGTGACATAGTGCTGGTAAGTTTTCAGTTCCTCTTCTTTTCATAGAGGTCGCTTAAGACATTGATATTAATACAATACACTGAACTAATATATTATAAGTCTGTGGTCGAATTCAGGTTATTGGGATTCGTTTCCAATGTTTCCTAGAAGGTTCTATTTGAACGCTTGTTATGAATTCTGGTAATGCTAACTTCATCAAACCTCGGGCTATTGCCTATATGAATTTTATGCTGTGTAGTTCTGGAAAACTGACAATCACTATCAAACTCTCTAATTCTAATATTGAACATACCCGATATAAAGAAATAACGATATCCCTATTGTTATTGAAAAGTTTTGTTCGACTTAATTTCTACCCTCTTGATCAAATGACGCCATACTGATAATTCAAACTATTAACCTCCAAACTATAAATCGGACATATATAACTATGTGGATGAATTCTGAAACAGAAGTAGTTAATTCGCGGTTCAATGCAACAACCGTTGATACGGAAATTTCAAGCTACACGTATAGGTCAATAATTTTTCACAAAAAGAAATTTGAATGGAAATACCATTCCATTGAAATATTCCAAGTACGAAATAGTGTATTTCATCGTTCTTCACATTCAATAACGAGTTTATAGAATCCCATGAAGCTATGGCTCAAGTAACACAACTCTTGACATAGTTACAAACCACTTGGTGTAGTTGCATGCCTCCTGTCAAAGTGCCTCACCCCTCGCACCATTCATCCTACTTACAGTCTCTCTCACTCTCTCAAAATTTGATTTTATCTGGGAAAAATTCGACAAAAATAACACTTTTTAAAAGGTCCGTTTGATCAAGATGGCTCGACATATGGAGGACATAACTCAAAGCAGGATTCTATGGTAATATATTAGAAACCTATACCTATGAGCCAGTTCCAAGTCTCTGGGTTGTGACCTAACAAAATGTACAGCATTTTTCAGAAAAGTGAGCATAAAAGTAGGTTATTGATCCATTGAGAGGTTATGCCCGATCTAACGGTTATTAATTCAAAACAAACACTTGGCTTACTGTTTCACAAATAAATATTGAAAATTATTAAAAATTAGCAAATAGTTGTCAACATGTTTCGGGTAGTGAACCCATTCTCAAGACTGATACAGGAGAGATGACAGTAAATTTATTTATAAAACTGAGGAAATGAGAGGGGACAAATGGAATTCTAATTGATCATTCACTATAGGTTGTTGATTTTTGAAAGAGCTGCTCATCTCCAAAGCTTCTAAAAGGTCGAGATGTTTTCTTTGATTGTAAACATTTAGTTTTATCCGCATCTATGAAGTGAGTATCATGAATGCAATGCTCGGAACCTTCTTCAACCTTATTCTCTTCCTTATTATTGACCAAAAGTGACTTGATATTTCAAGTATCAAAACGGTATCAAAAACTCTATGATGTCATTATTCTAGTGTATTTTTCCCAAAGTATGGAAACATACAAATTCAATTTTTGGAGTGCTATTCTGCCGCAGGGAACAATCCGATTAGCAGCTCCTAAGAGTAGGACAAAACAAATTTGTGACTTTTGTGATTTTTTTGAAAGAAAGAACTTCTCGCTATTTTTGCGAACGCAGTTTCGTATTAAGGTTCATCCTTAGACGTCTTATAATAGTTGTAGTAAGTATCTATATTATAAGTATGAAAGTCCTTTCGAAATTAAAGTGTTTATGCAGGTTTCTGAATGTTAATGAAGAACTATCGTGTAGTATCTAATTTAATGTATAATATTCGAATTCAATTTAGTATATTTTTCATTCAATGGATATTATTTTTATCCATGAATTTTCATAATCGTCCTTGATGATTGACTTCCTCGTGAAAACGTGTGTGATTGTCAATTTTTCAATCATTCATCACCTATATTTCATAATACGCTGTAATCTCATGTGCTGAATATAAATAAAAGCAAAGTATGCTGTGCTGATATCACCAACTTAATCGTCAATCCGTTTTGTTGTGGTGATGACACCATGTTTATAAACTTATTCGAATCCCAGTTTCCTATAAAATGACGTGTATTCCTTTCGTTTCTACTTCCTATTACCTGAAACTGACTAATCATCGACTATTTGGAAGGACGTACATTGAACACTCAATGCCAATTTTTTATTCACTTTGTTATTTACTTTCTTGGATAATTAGTCGCTGTTCGCGAGAACAACCAACTAATGATAAAGTTTTGGAATGTTTATACCTGAATTTTAAGATTTTAATATTTCCTATATCTACCAATTTCTTGTAATTTAAATTTTTTTCTTCTTCGATAACCGGGTTGTTTGTGATGATAACTAAATTTTTCACCGAAAAAATTTTCATATTTTCATTTTGACATGGAACTTATTGAAATTTCCATAGATGGAATTTATCTGATATTATTCAAGATTCGCAGGCGTTTTAAACCGACGAATGCTGTATTATTAATTGTTAAACCCTTCGTTACTAATGTCAAACTTCATACATGAATGAGGGCTTAAGATTTCAAATCTAATGGAATTCTCAAAATAAATGAACAATAAAAAATAAATAGGAACGTATTGATTTGCTGATGTCAGCCATATTTTTGTATATCTAGTAGCTAGTTGAATTGTTTGAGATTTGAATGAATTTAGAAAAGTTTCTTAAAAATTTCGAACTATTATTATTGTGGCAAGTCTTCTTTAGTAAAAGGATATAAAAAACATTTACTCAATACTTCGTTAGTGTATCGTTGTCCAATATACAGTTTTTCAAATAATTTTAGAGAGGAAAATTATCTTTATAAATACATATATATATATATATATATATATATATATATATATATATATTTATTTTAGTATATATATATATATATATATATATATATATATATATATATATATATATATATATATATATATATATATATATATATATATATATATATTTATATATATATATATATATATATATATATATATATATATATATATATATATATATATATATATATATATATATATATATATATATATATATATATATATATATATATATATATATATATATATATATATATTGCAGACGGAGATAAAGCATATCATCGAATATGTTCACAGTTTCACATATGGTGGAGTGAAAATATTAATTTGATAATTCCAATAACTTTTTTCTTTAATGACTAATATTTTTGAAGACTTCTCATCTCTCAATTCCAGAAAGGACGAGGAAGGACTTAATGTCGTTTACAAATATCTCTTACATTCAAATAAACATGACTAATTGACTCCTAAATAATATTCTTCAGAATAAATCAACTCCTTGTCTTGTCTACTGTTTTTCAGTTAAGTAGGTGTCACTGGTGCATTTGGGGAATAAGATTTTTTTCATAGACTAAAGGCAAATATCATAACTGTCAAATTTGAAATCCGTGAGTTATCAAGTTCATTTAGCAGCAGGTATTTGAACATGTTTACTTCAATTTATTACGCCGGAGGCGAAGCTAAGGGGTTATAGTCTCGCGACAAAAAGCTAGTAGCTGGTCCGATTTTAAAAATTTCAACGGATATAGATAAAACACATATGATTTTATAAGAAAAGTGTTTTTAAAATTTTTTTCCCACGATGAATAAAAAAATTATAGCTATAATATATATAAGATATTATTTATATATATATATATATATATATAAATATATATAATTATATAAATATAAATATATATATATATATATATATATATAATATTATATATATATATATATATATATATATATATATATATATATATATATATATATATATATATATATATATATATATATATATATATATATATATATATATATATATATATATATATATATATATATATATATATAATAAAAAAATACAAATTTACTCCAAAAACAATTATAATGGAGTGTATGAAAAGCATCTAAATATGCCTATCCATAATTGATGAAAAATAGTGTTCATTAATGATGAATGCATCATGTCAAATTTTATTCCATTGTAAAGATTCTTGTTTTTTAATACATCATTAAGAACGATTTTGATTTCGTTTGAATATTACTTTCTCCGCTCTCCAACTGTGTATCGAAACCAAGTAAAAATAAAAACAGAGCTAATTGAAATGTGAGGAATTCTTTAATTATGTCCATACAACTGTCGATTAATTATGAATGTACAAGTGGGGATTAATTATGTTTATAGATTTTTTCACCGAAAATAAAAACAACTTTCAATCCTTAAAGAGAAGAAAACGAATACATATTCATATAGATTTGGTGAGAATTTATAACTAAATCAGAACCTCGGTAATGTAATTTGACACCTATTTAACAAATATTTATATATTTAGGAGTGTCGTAGGTTTGAAGTCTTGAAGGTTTAACAACAGGAGAACATCTGTGTGGGATAAGAAATGGAATTATGTTATATCGAATTACAAATATAGATCAAACATGGCATCTTGAAACTATCATTTACAATGTTAGGGATATTCTTGTAGGAAATAACACTATATAGGATAGTAAAACTACAAAAAAGATATGGATGCAAATAAAAGCTCTGAATATTTTTAAAACACAATAAGCTAAAATTATCTTTCTTTGAGAGTATCATTTATATTAATGTTGATAGATAATATAGTTTCAATGATCTGAAAAAAATATATTCACAGTTCTATTCACACTGTATAGAACGGAATATTGTAACTTTCAAAACATTTCACTTTTGGGATATAGATGGGTTTATTATATCATTTTGAAATTATTTTCATATTATATGTCGCAAATACCCGAAAAGTAACCAAGTTGTGTTCTTATGAATGAAACACTCTGTATATTATACCATTTGTATGGAGGCAAATATATAAATATATATATATATATATATATATATATATATATATATATATATATATATATATATATATATATATATATATATATATATATATATATATATATATATATATAATATATATATATATATATATATATATATATATATATATATATATATATATATATACACAGGGTGTTTCTTAAGTACGTGTAGAAAATTAGGGAGCATATTATTGACGTCAAAATAAGAACTTTTTCCTATAAACATGTCCACAAGTTATTCATTTCTGAGATAGAGAGTTTTAAAGTTGAATTCTTATTTTTGTTTTTTGTTAATAAATTTCAAAGTCATTGTGATATTCGAGTAAAATTTAGTATCCGGAGTATTTTTCAATGACACTGTCGAATTTGACGTGGGGGTGGCGCCACCTACATGTCTTTTCAGTCATTTTCAATGTCATAACTTTTTTGGTCATCTTGTATCACGCTTTCTAGTGAAAAAATCGATTTTTAGAACATTTTTGTGTAAAAAAGATATTCTTGGTGGATACGATATTGAAAATTGAAATAATCGATGCAAGCATGTTTGGATTCAAAATTAGTTTAATTAGTTAAGTAAGTTAATTTTCTTCAATTTCATTTTAAAATATGATTGGCTGTTATAACGATTTAACACCAATAATAATAACAGTAATTGAGACTAAATAAGTTACTAATTAAATACTACTTGACTTTGAAATTCATTCACAAAAAACAAAAATAAGAATTCAACTTTGACGCTCTGTATCTCAGAAACGAATAACTTGCGGACATATGTTTATAGGAACTTTTCTTCTTATTTTGATGACAGTAACATGCTCCTTAATTTTCTACACGTACTCAAGAAACACCCTATATATATATATATATATATATATATATATATATATATATATATATATATATATATATATATACATATAAATTATATTCATCTGAAAACCTTAATAATCGTAGTTCAGGAGGTAGAAAACTGATTTGGAAGTCATTCCCGAACGTCACTGTTGACCTTCGATATAGTGCAATAGTCAATTTATTATCCACGGATAAAATACGAATGAAAATTGATGATTTTTCTATGATATATAATCAGAAACAAGTTTCTTCAGCCAGTTAAGGTAGTTTTAAACAGTCTTCCATATGTTGTATATTTATGCCTCAAATCGACATGTACACAACAAATCCAGTTGTTTATTTTCCCTGATGATGGAATAACATTTCTAACACTCGTTATAAACACAGCGCTATAGGACATGTGTGGTTGAAATAGATTAAAGCGAAACCGATTCCAATTCCGCAAAGCTGTTAGATTAGGGGTGAAATTCGGCTACGTGACTAAGCCAGTATGCGGACTGCTCCTGTCTGAATGCATCTATAATTTGAATCATAGGCGTAGAAATTTTACTTTTAGGCGATTCGTTGATTTAATTCTTTGAAAAAAACACTAGAATGTACGATATTTCAATATTCCAGTTTTTTTTTTCCAAACACGACACTATTGGTGATTCATACAGTTTTATTTTTATCAAGGAAAGAGAAAATTATCAAAATATAATCAAGGATCAGTACAGTAGAAGAATTAATACAAGCTGAAAAATAGTAAAATCTCATCCTTGACACTTTCTCAGATTGAGGTCACATAATAACATGAAAATATCAAATAGGAAGTTTTATTTTGGAGGTGAATATAATTCAACTTATTTAATCAAAAATCCTCGAAACCAAAGTTAATCTTATTGAATAATCTGAATAATCATTGGTACCGTTTATATATGTCTGTTTTCAGTTTCATAGGATCATGTTTATGAATTAAAATGAATTAAAATGAAACCTGCTCAATTTATTGCTTCATCAATAAACTTGAAAATATTGAAGTTCTTACCTCCTTTTCATGGACAGTTACTCATGGTCCTGACCAAGTCTCATATAATTTGCATTGTGTCCACCTTGAACGGACATTCTCTTGAACGGACAAAAACACAAGAAAATGTTCTCTCTAATGGACAAAAAATGAAAACAAAAAACACCTGCCGTCACTGAAAGTAAATAATCGCACAGATCGCATTGTGAATAAAATTGGTGTTCTTAAATACGTCATCAACCTACTTTATCCGATTCTATCGGCCGTTGAGCAGAGGATCATAGAGATACAGAATCTTTGGAGCTTCCTACTTAGGCCAAGCTACAGAGATTTAGAGTGAGCATTTTGTGTAAAAAGTGTTAGAAGAAAACCAGCAGTGCCATTGTTTGTAAAATAGTTCCATATGATATAGTGATATGTTTTTCACTCGACTTTATTATTTATAACTTTGTTTTAAACAATTTTATGCAAAAATAGCGGTTTTTTTCAATTTCTTGCTTATAAAATTGAAACTATCAGAGTAATCGTGATAATGTCAATAAGCTGATTCTAGAAAATGAAAAGACGAAGAAAATGAGAGGTCGAACGACTCGACGAGACTATTAGTTTGAGAGAAAATGGAAAAAAACCGGCCAAAATGCAGTTTTTTCAAAATCTCATAACTCAATTATTTCCTCAGTTGTAGCGTAGATCCTCCGGTGAGTAATAGTTATTGATATGAACTTTATTTGTGCGAAGAGCAAAAACTGTCCGATGCATAGTTTTTGATCTGTGGCCATTTGAATATTTTACTATGCAATTTTCCAGCAGACCTGAATGCAACAGGTATAGTCCGATTTCAATTTACAAAAAATATTTTGAAAGTAGAATTCTCATAGTTCGAAACGTTCATCTTGGTTTCACATGGAAACGCTGAGAAATATGTTAAAAATGAAGCTGAACATGACGAAAAACGGCCGAACTCGTGAGAATAGTTGAAAAGTGGGGGTAGAGCAGCAGGCAATGAGATGCATGACATCCGAAAGCGTCGGCATTTTGAACATGACGGTAATTTCTCGGCCGTTTTTCGTCATTTTCAGCTTTATTTTTAACATATTTCTCAGAGTTTTCATGTAAAACTAAGATGAACGTTTTGAACTATGAGAATTCTACTTTCAAAATTTTTTTTGTAAATTGAAATCGGACAATACCTGTCGCATTCAGGTCTGCTGGAAAATTGCATAGTAAAATATTCAAATGGCCACAGATCAAAAAATATGCATCGGACAATTCTTGCTCTTCGCACAAATATAGTTCATATCAATAACTTATATTTACCCTAGGATCTACGCTGAAACTCAAAAAAATAACCGAGTTATGAATTTTTGAAAAAACTGGATTTTTGGATCGAGTCGTCTGACCTCTCACTTTCTTCGTCTTTTCATTTTCTATAATTAATTTATTGACACCATCACGATTACTCTGATAGTTTCAATTTTATAAGCAAGAAACTAAAAACAACGCGATTTTTTGCATAAAATTGTTAATAACGAAGTTATAAATAATAAAGTCGAGTGAAAAACACATCACTATATCATATAGAACTATTTCACAAACAATGGCGCAGCTGGTTTTTTTCTAACACTTTTTACATGAAAAAATCTCGGTAGCTTGGCCTAACTATGAATATGATTTTTGGACCCATTTTGAAGAAGAAATGTAGGCAAACAGCAATATATGAATTTTTGCGTCATTGAAGTGCCATTTCATTTCATGTTATGTGTTTATATTACTATGTTCTGCTATATTCTCATTTACATATTTTGTAATAAATCGTTTATTTTTGAGATTCTTCTTTATTTAACAAACATATGAAATAATAATTATTTCGATAGTAAAATTTCAATAATTACAATTTTCATGAAAAACTATGTTTGTTTTCGTATTTCTTTTAGGCGGACACTTTCAGTCGGTCCTGTTGGTGTCTGCCCAAGGGAGACTTCACTATACAGCGTGGACCATCACCAGGAACTGCATCGATCGATATCTCAGAAACTGAATGTAGGAAAAATTGGAAATTTTGGAAACTGGCTAGATGTCCAAGGGCCTACTCAGCTATTTTCATCTATTGGACATTCCCGGTTATACCGGAAATATATTATGAAAATTTTGCATTCTACTCAAAATTTCAGGCACATTTTATGCTCTATACCTAAGTCTAAGCGTTGTTGACATTTGAATTTTTATGTCAAAAATGACGATTGCAATCCCTAATATTATTATCAATTGTTCCTATAAGGATGCCCTTATTACTTTCTTTGGGATGGATTCCATGTTGAAAATACATGCTGTAATAAATTTTGAATACTATTTGGATAACTAATCATACAGGGTGTTCAAAAAATAAGATCTAAAATGAGATTGAGAAAAGTGACAAAAATCAATTTTTTCAGATGAAAACCCCCCATTTTTCTTATTTTGTAGTATTAAGCATCAGAAATTAAGGTAATATTGTATAAGATAATATTGTATAAGGTTATCTACACCTAAAATTTTTAGTTTTCGCAATATTGCATTAACATTTTTATATGGCGATTTTGCATTTAATCATTTAACAATTCGATCTAGGATAGCCTCGATCGTATTTGACATTTCAAATCATCGTAATGGCGCCCTGTTTATATTATACAAATGAAGATTATTTAAACTCATTCATTATTTATGGACAATGTGATGAAGTTATTTCAAGAACATGTGGTATAATTATGACACGATATCCTCAGAAACAGAAACAATCACCAAATTCTATAAGACGAATTATAGAAAACTTGTAGAACTTTGGACCCGCAAAGAAAAAATATACAGAAATTAACCTGTTATTTACAATGAAAATATTTATATCATAAATTGGAAACAGAAATGTTAAAAAATTATTCAAGTGAATGGGTGGCTCTTCTTATTGACTGGTGGTCCAGGTCTTCAAATGCTCTACTTACTCGCCTCATGCAGTATTCCATAGTGGTCACTGCGTTATTTTTCACTGTTCCCCTTGAATAAAAATCGAGTACTGAAAGGTCTAGGTAGCGAGGTGGCCAAAAATTTGGTCCAATCATTAGCTATCCATTGATTATAAAATAAGTTTTCCAGATAATTATTCACATAGGTATATCAATATGTTAACAGAAAAGGTTTCGAAGATCAGCCAGCGGCAAGTTGTCGAAATAGTCAACTTCAAAATTCATGTGTTTCTGTTTTTGACGATATGGTGTCATAATTATACCACATGTTCTTGAAATAACTTCATCACATTGTCCATAAATTATAAATAAGTTTAAATAACCTTATTCGTTTGTATAATTTAACCAGGGTGCCATTACGATGATTCGAAATGTCAAATACGATCGTGGCTATCCTAGATCTAATTGTTTATTGTTGATCAAATGCAGCCATATAAAAATATAAAATTGGAAATATTTCGAAAACTAAAAATTTTAGTTATAGAAAACCTACCTACCCTGTATGATTAGTTATCCAAATATTATACAAAATCTTTCAAAGTGAGTCCTTCTCAACAAGGAGTCCAACCCAAAGTAAGTAATAAAGGCTTCCTTATAGGCTTCCTTATAAGAAACTTAAATATGTCAAAAACGCTTAGACTTAGGTACAGAACATTGCATAAAATCTGCCAAGAATCTCAAGTAGAATTCAAAAATGTAATAATATATAGCGTGTCCCATTTGCAATAAACGACTTAGGGTCTATTTCCGGTATAACCGAAAATGCCCAATGAATGAACTTTTTTTTAGCTGAATAGGCCCCAAGACATCTAGCCAGTTTTCAAAATTTCCAATTTTTTCTACATTCAGTTTCTGAGATATCGATCGATGTAGTTCCTGGTGGTCCACACTGTATATATATATATATATATATATATATATATATATATTTATATATATATATATATATTTATATATTTATTTATATATATATATATATATATATATATATTTATTTATATATATATTTTTTTATATCTATATATAGATATATATATATATATATATATATATATATATATATATTTATATATATATATATATATATATATATATATATATATATATATATATATATATATATATATATATATTAGTTATTTATGTACCAAGTGCGTTATATAGATCCTTATGCCCGGAGGGAAACATTCGGCCCGAGGGCCTCTGGCCCGAGGGATGAATGTTGCCCGATGGGCGTTAGGATCTAGTAACGCACGTGGTGCATACAAGATTTTATTTTTCACGAAAAAATTAATATATTATGATGAAAAAGCGATTTAAAAATCGTTTCATTGCTCCTATCCATTTTCCTTCTCATAGTAGGCATGCCATTTGTTCATATTTTGACGTTTGTGATTATTTTTGTCATCAAATTTAGTGAATGTCATTCCTGCTTTCTTTGTGTAGTCTTATAGAAATAATGGAAATGAAAATGAATTTACCCAAGAATATCATAGAAGATGCAGCCAAAGCTGCGAATAATTCATTGCCGGAGAAATCCAGAGTCTTATACGACAAGGATTATGAAGTATTATATCAATGAAATTTGCTTCATTTCTCCTAGTACAATAAGCGGGCGTTTTTAATCCATTATGCCCGCAAAAGCGGGCATAATGGCCTAGGGCATAATGAGTGTGTTTATAGCAACCGTATTCAAGGTGAAATAAACGTATAATATACAAGTGAAAAATAAATAAATATATATATATATATATATATATATATATATATATATATATATATATATATATATATATATATATATATATATATATATATATATATATATATATATAGAAGTCTGACGAATGCCACATGGAATATGAAACAACTGCGCTCAATCTACAAAATAGAATTTCTTCAACAGATTTCAAGAAAATATTTCAAAATGGTCTATTATTCGTTGGAAGGAACATGCATGTTTTGTCTGGTCTATCTTCTGGAAATGCTAGAGAAGCCAGAAAATTATACCTGCACCTGAAAGTCTATCCCGGCAGTACCACAGTGTGTGTTTATAAAGAGTGTGTGTGTATGTGCGCGTGTGCGTAGGTACTTTTCAGTAGGTGGGTTGAGAATACAGGTCGACATTGATGAGTCGAGAGTCTCGATGTAAAAAAACAATAATTAAAGAACAACATCAACATTGTTGACGATGATAGCTAACTATTCAGTAGTTTCTTTTATTCCACGCGTATCATCGGCTTCATCTTGCCGATAAAAGGCATAAAGAAAAAAGTGAAAAACTACCGAACGCGCAGAAAGTTTATTACAATCGGACAAAATCATTTTAAATTCTAATACGTGACCGACATGATGTCGCATTATACAGACCGAGAACGATTTATGTTACCAACTTCGTGCTTTCCGATAGGGTAAAATATCGACTATCAACAAAGCGATTCGTTTTTACCGCAGTTTGCACGCAAAAATCATCATAATTTTATTGATTGATGCTGAAGATATTGAGTTAAACCGCCGCACAAGAGTACTTGCACAGTGACCGACTGCCGGACAGATTAGTGAGTCAAATTGAGTGCGGTAAAGACGGGTACTATTCCTCTCGTTGGGACGCACCTAGATAGTGTTTTATTTTGGAAAAAAGGTCGTTTCAGTATGCTACGCAGAATTTTGCGTTGTCACATACTATTCTCGAAGAGTTGAAAAAGTATGTTTTACAAGTTGCTTTGTATCGATTTCTGCTTTTATAAGGACATCTTCACCAACTCGATATTACACATATATGATTATATTCATGCAGCAAGGCAATTGTTTTTATTCCATTGATGTGAGGAAGAGTGGTTCTGAAAATTTGTGAAAGTTTAAACATACATATTCATATTACACATACTTACATTAGTTAGTTTGAGTGATTTTTTTGCCATATTATTCTACCGAAATTTCGAAAATTCAATACTTCGATAAAGACATTATGTATATTGTAGTCGTTGTTTTTAGCAGATTTTCACTTTGAAAACCTGCTTATTAAAATGCGTGCGATTAGCAAAGTTGGACCTAGGACCAATTTTGAAGCAATAGGGTTGAAAGTTTGTAAATAGGTAGTTTCGTATGATATCTTAAATGGGATTGTTTTTGGTTCGAATTGAATGGGGGGTTGACCCCCCTGGGGGCAAAATAAATCTTGTTCACACGATAACGGGCGCAATTTTGAATCAATAGGGTTGAAAGCTCGTAAATAGGTAGTTTCGTATATCTTGGATGGGAATGTTTTTGGTTCGAATTGGTTGGGAGGTTGATCCCCCTGGGGGGAAAATGAATCTTGTTTACAGGATAAATGGCACAATTTTGTAGCAATGAAGTTGAGAGTTTGTAAATAGGTAGTTTAGTATGATAGGATTGTTTTTTGTTCTAATTGGTTGGGGGTTTGATGCCCTGGGGAAAGAAATAAATCTTGTTTACACGATAAAGGGCGCAATTTTGAAGCAATAGGGTTGAAAGTTTGTAAATATGTAGTTTCGTATGATATCTTGGATGAAATTGGTTTTGGTTTGAATTGAATGGGGGGTTGACCCCCATTGAAATAAATCTTGTTTACACGATAAAGCTCGCAATTTTGGAGTAATAGGGTTGAGAGTTTGTATTCTTTTGTTTGTATATATTGTAGTAGGTATTCTCGAAAGATATCTTGGATAGGATTGGTTTTGCTTCAAATTGGTTGGGGGGTTGAACCCCCTGGGGGAAGAAATATATATTTACATGATAAAGTGCGCAATTTTGCAGCAATAGGATTGAAAGTTTGTGAGTAGGTAGTTTCGTATGATATATTGGATGGGATTGGTTTTGGTAGGAATTGCTTGGGGGGTTGACCCCCCAGGAGAAGAAATTAATCTTGTTCACACGATAGAAGGCAATTTTGGGACCATAGGGTTGAAACTTTGTATGTAGGTAGTTTCGTATGATATCTTGGAAGGTATTTATTTCCATATAAATTGCTTGGGGAGTTTATACGATTGAGGGTGCAATTTCTGTTTTTTCGATTTGGAACAAATATCATAATTGAATCCAGTTTTTTCAAACTGGATTCGTTTCAAAGACCTGCTTTCCTAATGCAGCTCGCTGCGATAGAGTTTTTTGTATTTATTATCAATTTTGTAACGCAGTTTCCTAAAGCATGTTATACTGCATGCACTTGGAGACTCAAGGGTATGCCTACTCAAAGATATATCGGACTCGATTAACACAACGCTTTGCTAGGTGTGCATGTCAGCTGTATTCGTATATGAGTATTATTGATTTTTTATTCTGCTAATGAAGACTGAATTTTAGTAGTGCTTCATTAGATGTTGAGTGTAGCGATGATGAAGGTAAATAGCAGTGTTTTTGAGTTGTAATTACATAGGTACTTTCTATGAATATGAATATATGAATATAATATAAGTGTATTGTTATAGATTAACTATAATTTTGAAGTGAAGAACTTTTTTAAAATAATTAAGTATCTATTCGGAAATCGAAAGGAATAATTAAAAGAAATATTTTCAATTTTTGTTCTTACAGACAAGTATCGATTTCAACATACTTTTGATTGATCGAAACTAAGAACCCTTGTCATAATTTCTTTAAGACGAATTCAGTTTAAAAATTATCAACGAACCAGCGAAATCTACCACAAGATACAAGACACTATCCATGCAGTTCTTTCGAGACACTGACATAGAAAGGAATCGCAAACATATGTGTCCTATTTGAGTAACCGCAAACCAATAAATACTGAAATTGAATTCTGCTCAGGTTCATAATTAGTTCAAATTTATAATAATTAAAAATAAAATTTTTATATAACTTTGAAAACAGTTATGAAGGATAATCTTTTAACACATCCTTCCTTCTTTAATTTTTTCTCCTCAAACTTTCTCAATTCATTCAATAGTGCCCCTATTTATAACTTAATATATAGCTGAAGGAACTTGGTTCTAACGGTATACAAAGACACCTCTCTTTTTCTTTTGAATTATTGTAGTTGTAACTTTGTTGTAAATAATCATCATCTTATCATCAGAACACATTCGTTAATGATTATTCATAAGAACTGTAAACAATATTCCATAAACTAAACATGTTCCAATAGACTCCTTGGAATTTTCCATAGTTTATATTTGCTTTCTTATTCATTTCATTGATAACGAGTTCATTGATGAATATAAAAGTAGACAATAAAATGGTTCTTTACACTACAAGGGAGGCATGTGATACTTACCAGTCGAGGACATAGTTTACGACCGAGCGAGGGCAGGCAAAATAGTCCGACACTGGTCAAGAACACCCGTCTCCCAAGTTGTGTATTATATCTTCTTCTCCGGTTCTCCCGAATAAAAAAAATGTTTTTATAGTTATGAAGGTATCAAGGATATTATGAGGATAAAAACGCTTCAGTTCGATGGTGTGTCGATCGAAAGCGTTATTCTTATAATACCCATGATGCCTTCAACGATGATGTCAGAATAAATAATTTTTAACATATTTTTAATTTGAGAAAAATCGAATTCAAAAAAATTAGGTAGATACTAGTATTCACTTGAAGGAATAGTCATAACGTAACGACGAATTGTAAGTTGTTATTTGTCAATAAGACAGCACACAATAGTTATTTATCTACAACCGTGTGTAAATTATGTTTTTACACACCCATATTAAAGCGGTAACTATTACTTTAACGCACTAGTGCGGTAAAAATAAGTTTAACGCACTAGCGCGGTAGAAATCATTATTATTATTATAATTGTCTATGATGTTTCTTTTCAAATAAGCTATTAATTTTGGAAATTTGTCTATCTGCATGTTCTTTTTATGGACAAGGTGGACTTCAGCATTGAATAATAGCACCAAAGCGACTTCTTTTCCTTGAACATATCTTCAAAATAGGCAATTAATACATCTTCATTAATGTTATCCACTTTTTTATGGGAGCACCATTCGATTAACATATCATAGGCCTTTTCGTAGCGAATTCCGGATTTCTGTGGTAGCAAGTTCGCCGTAGCAGCTTCAACTAGCCGTGAAATCTCCATATTTTCAACTGACATTTTGACTGACAACTTCAAAGTGGCGTTGTTTTTTTTTTGTCGCTATGACATCCTAATTTTCATAACAATAAAAAAAGTTAAAACATTGCTGGTGACCAAGTTGGGAAATTTTAGACTATTAGTAATTTGTATTTAATCAAAACGAACGGTTGTAGATAAAATAGTATACATAACTCGCGTGGTAAAGGTTTTTAGCACACTTAAGTGAATGAAAATACTCGCCTGCGGCTCGTTTTTCAAACTGCACTTAGCGTGTGCTAAAAACCTAGTTACCACAATTATTATGTAATATACTATTACAATACTAGTGTTGTAAAGATTCATATTACAATTCAAATTTTAAAAAATTCAAACTACTACATTCGATGTTCTATCAAACTCGACTGACGCCTCGTTTGACAACTTTAACATCTCGTGTTGTAATATGAATCTTTACAACGAATATTGTACGAAATTTTATCTACCTTCATCTATGAATAAAAATATTTGGCAAAAGGAATTTTTTAAAATAAAAATGCACCTGATATAAAGTTTACTACTCGAGTTTTTTATTTTCCTTTCGCATGGTTACTGTCGAAACTTTGTCAAACAAATACAAAAATATAAAAAGCCCCCTAAAAATGAGCGATTCTGATGGAAGTTATAATAAATAAATAATTCTTTTAAAATGTGTGGTTTTATTTAGCAGCAAAATATTAACAAAACCGGTTTTTTGTCATTACAGCACAAGTGCTGTAAAAGTATCTATTACAGCACTAGTTTTGTAATAGGTACCCTTAATTCATAGAACTGTAAATTTCATATTACTAAACGAAAGTATATAAAAATAGTTTTGTGATTCACGTATAAAAATGTCCTAAGCAGAAGGAAATATACCAACCTCCCCCGAAAAATTTTAGTGTAATTTGCTAAAGCTGTTGATGCGCTTGTGTTAGAGAAACTAGGTGGATTTACGGAAAAGAATATCTCCATTTTGAGGCCTGCCTGACGAAATACTACATGTACCATGTCGACTAAACCGTTTCGATGGCTTAATGTCAAGATTTGTAAGAGTCATATTTCCTAAATTCCCTTGGGACAAAGTTTTCAATGTAACGTAAAGAACTAATAGTTCATAAGAAGATAAGATGCAATGAAGAGTTGATTTATCTGCAGAAGTTCCTAAAGCAAATTGGGAAAAATTATCCGCCAAGTTTTCTGGTACAAGAGCTCATCAGCAGCTTTGGCAGCTTTCACTAAAACATCTTGGGGGAGATTGTTATGCGTGAATCGCAGAATTATTGTATTAGATTAAGTGCTGTATATGTTTAATCAAATAAATTTCCTAGGCCCTCGGCTGATATTTGTCTAAAATTAAAACCTAGGGTAATATTTCGTATTTAACTGACTTTGACCTAATTTCATTATTTGTCAAATAATGTACCAGTCGGACATTAAATTATATAATTTCAGGAATCAACCGATACTTACTGACTTTGTTTGAAATTCACTCGGTCCTGTCAATGGTCATATGATTCTAAATCTGTAATACACACAGAGTATTTAACTTACCTACCTTCCTAGGGAGGTAAGTAATAGGTAATTTTTTCCTTCAAATCAGTTTGATAAAGGTTGGAGGGTAAAATTCGGCCCGAGGGCCTCTTGCCCGAAAGATGAACGTTGCCCGATGGGCGTTAGGATCTAGTAACGCACGTGGTGCATACAAGATTTTATTCTTCACGAAAAAATCATTATATTATAATGAAAAATCGATTTTAAAATCGGTTCATCGCTCCTATACTTTCCATTTTCCTTCTCATAGTAGGCATATCATTTGTTGATATTTTGACGTTTCTGAATATTTTTACCCCCAGGCGAAGCTAAAGGGGTTATAGTCTCACGACAAAAAGTTGGTAACTGATGGCCCGATTTTATAAATTCCAACGGATATCGATAAAACACATATGATTTCATTAGGGAATTTGAATTACCACTTTTTCCAACGAAGAATAAAAAAATAAAGCGTTTTTACCCCGAGGTGAAGCTAAATTCTCAATACAAAAAGTTGGGATCTGGTCCGATTTTAAAAGCTCCAACGGATATCGATAAAATACATATGATTTCATCAGAGAAGTTTTGTTCCCAATTTTTTCCCAACGAAGAATAAAAAATTATAGCGTTTTTTAGATAGGCATTACGACATGCGCATGTGGCAAGGTCGATATGTACCAAGTCCTACAAAACATGCGTCGAAGTGCTCTGTGTGCCACGGTAACCAAGCGACGTTGATAGCTTAAGCTTGATTCTCCGTCTGTGTCTGCTTCCCATCCATAGATAGCTTATCAATTTGATTCATAATTTGCAGAAAAATGAGCCGGGATAGGATATTCAAATTCGACAATCAAACAATGAATTTTTTTGCTAAATTTTCACGGATTTTATTCGTAATATCGACTTATTAATACATTTATTGCAATTTTCCTTCATTTCATTCGTAAAATCGACTTTCATTGTTATTTAATTTATATAATAGGTACATTCAAAAAATATTGATGACATGCACATGCGCCGAGGGGTTTTATCATTTCTAGTGCTACGCAGTAGGGTGTCCTTCATATTTGTTATCATATTTAGTGAATGTCATTGCTGCTTTCTTTGTGTAGACTTATAGTGATAATGGAATTGAAAATGAATTTGCCCAAGAATATCATAAAAATACAGCCATAGCTGCGAATAATTCATTGCCGGAGAAATCAAGAGTCGTATACGATAAGGATTATGAAGTATTTAATCAATAGAAGTTGCTTCATTTCTCCTGGTACAATGAGCTGGCGTTATGATCCATTATGCCCGCTCATTACTCCCCAGGGCATAATGAGTGTATTTATATCAACCGTATTTAAGGAAAAATCAACAAATATTATACAAGTGAAAAATAAAAATTATTTTTCAACTTCATCCAAGTTTCATATGAACAGAAAATCGTCGATAGAATTACTTTAAGTGTTCGGATTTTCTGATCGTAGACTCTCATATTAGTCGAACGTTCGAATCAGGTTCTTTAACCGGTACATTGTGAGTTGAAGATTTATGCGAGTCCATCAATTGACGAATAGAGACCACCAACTTCTGCATATAACCGATTTTTTGGATAACCGTTCATTTTAGTCACCTGTATTTTCAAGAATTAGCATATATTTTGGAGTAATGCTCCGACGACTAAGTGTGTCAACCGTTTCATCTTGCTGTTAGACGAATAATATGTGGTCTCTTGTTTACATTCTGACCAATTGAATCACTAACATGATGCATATGATACTGAGGAGTGCGTAGGAGGGAAACGAGGAGCGGTTTCTGTAAATTTGAAAAATAATCGGTGTGAACTAACTTAACTCTGTGGCATTTTTCAATTATTTTGCTTGGAACGTCCTGAATATATTGTTGAAACTACATATTCTATATCAAAATTAGTATGAATGAGAACTCAGTTATTACTTCTTATACTGCATATATTTCAAGCATGAAATTTGAAATATATTACAGCAGTAAGAACTTCACTTATTCATTCAGTTATAGTTTACTAAGGAAGTAACTTCTCAAAATATTATACGTATTAACGTATATATATATATATATATATATATATATATATATATATATATATATAATTATTTATTCGAATAGTTGTTGCCTGTGATCTATTTTTAAACTCTTGATAATTATTAGCAATAACAGGCTGGTTGAATCTTGAAAAACTCGATTTTAATAAAAAATTTTTGACGTTCCACTATGATATTCGTAATTGAAATTTCTTTGACATTTATTGATTTAAAAAATTGAAAAAAAATTGAAAAAAAACAGGGCTGCTTAGTATATGCTATTCAGTTCAATATTAACATTCAAAATTGTTATCACCAGATGGTAAGGGAAACCAAAGAAACCCTCACCTACGCAATGTTTGAAAATAATAATAAAAGGGTACTATTTATCTAACAACAAAGAAATGAGTCATGGGAAAACATTAAAGAAGTGGAGTAGAATTATCGGTATAGACGCTTATATGGAAGCAGACGTTGACACGTGTTTCGGACTCTTTGGTCCTCATCAGAACGGCGTAGCCAAGTATTGGATTGAAAATTTGAAGATGAAAAAAGTACAACAAACAAAATCCTTAGATACGGAAGATAATCACACAATTGTGGTTTATTGTCTGAACTCTCCGGTATGGGAGATTTGGTCAAACTTTGCCACGGAGGCGATTAATGCTATCCGCGAGATCTAAGAACGAGTAAATAAACAATAACAATGAAATTAGTTGTTGGAAAATATTAAATAGGTAGAGCAAAATTATCGGAATAGTTCGTTTATATGAAAGTAGCCGTTTTCAATGAAATTTTTTATTTATTTAGAATTTCAAATCTTTTAAAAAGGGGTACTTACAGTTATAACAAAGTTTAAAACCCTCAGCTTAAGTTTAGGATCATTGCCATATTTTCAGCTTGCAATACTTAATTATTTATTCGAATAGTTGTTGCCTGTGATCTATTTTTAAACTCTTGATAATTATTAGCAATAACAGGCTGGTTGAATCTTGAAAAACTCGATTTTAATAAAAAATTTTTGACGTTCCACTATGATATTCGTAATTGAAATTTCTTTGACATTTATTGATTTAAAAAAATTGAAAAAAAATTGAAAAAAACAGGGCTGCTTAGTATATGCTATTCAGTTCAATATTAACATTCAAAATTGTTATCACCAGATGGTAAGGGAAACCAAAGAAACCCTCACCTACGCAATGTTTGAAAATAATAATAAAAGGGTACTATTTATCTAACAACAAAGAAATGAGTCATGGGAAAACATTAAAGAAGTGGAGTAGAATTATCGGTATAGACGCTTATATGGAAGCAGCCGTTGACACGTGTTTCGGACTCTTTGGTCCTCATCAGAACGGCGTAGCCAAGTATTGGATTGAAAATTTGAAGATGAAAAAAGTACAACAAACAAAATCCTTAGATACGGAAGATAATCACACAATTGTGGTTTATTGTCTGAACTCTCCGGTATGGGAGATTTGGTCAAACTTTGCCACGGAGGCGATTAATGCTATCCGCATATAAACGAACTATTCCGATAATTTTGCTGTACCTATTTAATATTTTCCAACAACTAATTTCATTGTTATTGTTTATTTACTCGTTCTTAGATCTCGCGGATAGCATTAATCGCCTCCGTGGCAAAGTTTGACCAAATCTCCCATACCGGAGAGTTCAGACAATAAACCACAATTGTGTGATTATCTTCCGTATCTAAGGATTTTGTTTGTTGTACTTTTTTCATCTTCAAATTTTCAATCCAATACTTGGCTACGCCGTTCTGATGAGGACCAAAGAGTCCGAAACACGTGTCAACGGCTGCTTCCATATAAGCGTCTATACCGATAATTCTACTCCACTTCTTTAATGTTTTCCCATGACTCATTTCTTTGTTGTTAGATAAATAGTACCCTTTTATTATTATTTTCAAATATTGCGTAGGTGAGGGTTTCTTTGGTTTCCCTTACCATCTGGTGATAACAATTTTGAATGTTAATATTGAACTGAATAGCATATACTAAGCAGCCCTGTTTTTTTCAATTTTTTTTCAATTTTTTAAATCAATAAATGTCAAAGAAATTTCAATTACGAATATCATAGTGGAACGTCAAAAATTTTTTATTAAAATCGAGTTTTTCAAGATTCAACCAGCCTGTTATTGCTAATAATTATCAAGAGTTTATATATATATATATATATATATATATATATATATATATATATATACTAGCTGACCCAGCAATTGTTCTGCCATACAAATTATTTTTATCTATCTATCTTTCTATCTATTCATCTATCTGCCGATGTATCTCTATCTATCTAACTATCTATCTATCATTATATCTATCTCTCAATCTATCTGACCCGTAAAACGTTGTTTAAATTATTAAAATGGCTATTACAAAATATGGGTTGTTGATACAAGGGTGAAAATTTAGAGTTTTATGTATTTTTTGATGCAACATCATAAAAAAAATTAAAATAAAAAATTTTGTCCAAAAAATTTATCAAAATGTTTGGGATGGACCACCCTTATCACTTTTGACTATTGTTATTTTCGATTGTCATCTTGCAACCCTATTGCGGATCTGTGGATAAAATTTAAAAAAATGAAAATCGCGATGGAAAAATAGGGGTTGATCGTAGAAGGGTAAAAATCTGAGAGTTATATGAATTTTTATATATTAAGTCATGACAAAATAAAAATAGAAATTTTTCCAAAAAACTTGAGGTTTATAAGAACAAATAAAAAGTAGTGGTTTATCGTAGAGGAGTGAAAATTCAGAGTTGTATGTATTTTTGAATGCTGTAACATAAAAAAAATAGAACAGAAAATTTTGTCTGAAAAATAAAATAAAAAAATTAAGGGGTGGACCACCCCCAACATTTAGGGGGATGAAAAGTGTATGTTGGCCGATTCTCAGACCTACCCGATATGCATACCAAATTTCATGAGAATCGGTCAGGCTATTTCGGAGGAGTTTAACTTCTAACACCGTGACACGAGAATTTTATATATCAGATATATATATATAATTATATATATATATATATATATATATATATATATATATATATATATATATATATATATATATATTTATAGGTATATTTATAAATTATAGAAAACGAAAGCTTAGCGTCACTTTCTGTAATAAATGAAACTTGAAAGCGAGAGCGTCCGCCTATAAAATTCACCTCTCTTGGTATTTTTGAAGATAAATCACTTTAGTGGAAGTTATGAGGAGGTTGTAATTATAAAAATAGTGCCACGCCTCTCTATCTACCCGAAGATTGAAATTTATTGATTGAAACGGACAGTGAATATCCTTCCATTGATAAAAATGGATGGTTTTATTCTGTTCCTAGATGATTATCATATCTTGACTACTTTCTTATTGAACATATATGTAAAAATGCGTTGATTCATTTTTCCGTATTGAGATATAATATAACTGGTTGCCGTTATATACAGCAACTTATTCATTTGAGAGTTTCAACATATGCGGTTTGATGATCCTTTCTTTAAAAAACTATATTTCTTCATCAAATTGGTATATTAGTTGCTAATTACTCTCATTCAAATCAAATCAAATCAAATATTTATTGGTACAAGGCATAAGATACAATGCGTATACAAGTCACATACGAAAAAGTAATAGGTTTTAGAGAAAAAAACTTACTAGCTATTATAATTAAAATATTGCTAAAACTTTCTATATCCTAAATACACAGTAAAGACATAGGTACACTTGCCGAATCTTACAACAAAAAAAGTACAACAGTCAATACACACATACGAAACTTCAAAATTATTGCATGTCACAAAAATCATTGTGGAGATAGTCCTCAAATGAGTAAAAGGCTTTATTAATTAAATAATCTTTCATTCTGGAAATAAACTGCTTAAACTCTAGCACCCTTATGTGGTGTGGCAGAACATTGAAGAATCTAATGCAAAAGTAATCAGTGCCCCTCCGTGTTCTCGACAATCTGTGAAAATCAGGGAGTATGTCCCTGCGATTGCGAGTTAAATGCTTATGAATATTTTCATGTGAGGAGAAATGGGAGAGGTTTTTTCTAATATAGGCAAGACACTGGTAAATATACACAGATGGAAAAGTAAGCACATGAAGAGAGGCAAAGTACCGACGGCAACAATCCCGATACCCAATCTCAGCCAGGATCCGCACACATCTCCTCTGCAGACCGAAAATTTTCCCTGCATGAGCACTATGACCCCAACTTAAAACTGCATAGGACATTTGAGATGAGAAGTAAGCATGATAGGCCAACATAAGAGTAGGGAGAGACACATTATGAGAAAGTGCCCTAATAAGTTAAATAATTTTTGATAATCTTCCGCTCAGTTGGATAAGATGCTCCTCCCAAGTAAGTCCAGGATCAAGAATAACTCCAAGAAACTTTGCATGAGGATCACAGGGCAGGTCAGGCCTATTTCGTCGGAGAGTGAAGTTCAAGTTCTGAGTCTTGGATCTGTTAAGGCTAAGCTGATTGGCAGCAAACCAATCAAACAGATTGGACTGCATCTCACTGACAACATCAGTCAAGGAATCAGTGGGATGATATGTAATTGTTTTGGTCGTGTCATCAGCAAAAAGAATGAGTTCTCCTCTGCCTTGACAACTTGACAGATCGTTTATATAAATAAGGAACAAAAGGGGACCTAGCACTGAGCCCTGGGGAACCTCACTGTCAATGTTCAAGGTTTGAGATTTTTTGTTGTTAGAATAGACAAATTAATTACGACCAGTAAGGTATGATTCGATGAGAGATATACTCACAGTTGAGAAATTATAGTGGGCCAGCTTTTTAATCAAAATTGAGTGTGAGACACAATCAAGAGCCTTTGTGAGGTCAAAGAAAGATGCATATGTGTCCAGACCTCGTTCCAGTCCATCCACAACAAGGTCCACCAGACCATGAATGGCCAAAGTTGTTGATTTTTTATTACGAAAACCATATTGCCCAGTAAGAAACAAGTTGTTATGTTCAAAATAAAAATTCATTTGGTCTTTTAGAATGGACTCAAAAATCTTGGAAAAAATAGGTAAAAGGGATATCGGGCGGTAATTGGTAACATCATCTGGTGAGCCCTTATTTTTGTAAATGGGTATTACCTTTGCACTTTTGAGAACCGAGGGAAAAACTCCAGCCAAGATGCAACGGTTAATCAACTTTGTAAGTGGATAGACAATTAAATTTTTAAGTGACTACGATTTTTGTGGAAATGTCAAAGCAGTCTCTACTTTTTGTGTTTTTTAGGCTAGATATTTTATCTCTAACCTCATTAAAAGTGGCCTGTCGAAAATTAAAGCTATTCATTGGAGTTAAGTTTGAAGTAAGGTAGCTGTCAAAAGAGTTTTTGGCTTTTGGTAGGTCCTTCACAATTTCTTCAGCAACATTAATAAAAAAGTTGTTAAACGTGTGTGCATTCAGAGAACCTGTATGTAGTATGTTGGAAGGAGAACTTTTACTTTTAAGAATATTCCACATTGCAACATTTGGCCTATTGGAATTTTTTATGTAAGCATCATATGCTCTTTTCTTAGAACTGCAGATATTAGCTCTATAGAGTTTCCTGTACCCAGCTACTAGTTGCCTTGGTACCAACTCAGGATATTGCCTACTCATAGCATCCAGAGCATGAAGCCTCTCCCTAGATTCTCTCAATTCATCATTGTACCACTCAACCTTCACGGCCTGTCTATCGCCACTAGGAATTCTTGATTTCTGAGGAAAACTCAGCACTATTGACTCATTTATAACTTTAACAAATAGTTGGAACTTTTTGTCAATGGTGATGTTAGGATCAATGACAAACTGCCACCCAATCTTTTCAACATTATTATAAAGGTGTAATAGACCTACATCTGTAATTGGTCTGTAGTTAATTCTAGATTTAGATTTTTCATCTGTAAGAAGTTTTTTAAAATGAAAGACTATACCTCTATGATCAGACAGATGATGTAAATCAATAGGCCTAGAGCAACTTGTCGAGGTGATTATGTTAGTGAACACATTGTCGAGACAGGCATTGCCTCTTGTTGGGAGATTAACGGTTGGATGAAGACCATACGACATCATAAGATTCTCCAACTCGACTACCCTAGTATCAGTAGTGGTAAAATGGATGTTAAAGTCACCTGTAATAATGACGTTTAAAGACAAATTTATACTGTCCAATATACATGCCATGATTTCCAAGAACTTAGAAAAATCACCATTAGGGGACCTATACACTGTAATAAGTTGGGTAGAATGTTTTTTAAGGAAAACACCTGCCACCTCACAGTCAAGTTCGACAGAATGATTTGAGATGTTTAAGTCATGATAGTCGACATGTGATTTTAAATATATGGCAACCCCCCCATGACCTCTAGAAGACCTACAAAAACTGGAGGCACCTTTATACCCTTCCAAATTTACCACGGAAAACTGGTCAGCTCTTAACCAGTGCTCATTGATACAAATAAAGTCGAAAGAATTCTCACTGAGGACTACCTCCAGCTCTGAAACCTACATAAACTTTGTACATTAATATGAAAAACACACACAGATTCATCAGTAACCTGGCTCACCGAGTTCCGCCTTTCAGAGGAGAAACCACCTTGGTCTGCTGGCGTTGTAGGTTGCGAAAATGGTTAACTCTTATACCCTCTTGCCAGAGCTCAGAGTTTAATATTCTGTCTACCAGCTGCCTTGGTATTCCAAGCTTGAATGAGCTAACTTGCTTTGATTTAGTCTTCATTTTCTCACAAATCATGTTAGCATCACACTGATGATTCCTAAGGAAGTCCAGTATTGCTTGGGGCTCTGTGTTTTTTGAAAGACCAGATACAAACACCCAATACAGTTTTTGTGCTACCTCCAGTGAACTTTCAGTTTTATTCACACCTTTAATTGGTTCCGGCCTGTCAGCAGAGGAGGGAAGTTTTCTTCTCGGATTTCTCTTGTGTGAGACAGTTTTCCACTCAGTACTTGGGACGTTTGTGGCACTCCTCCCGGAAACTGGAGCTCTTCCATCTCGGAATTGCTCACTAGAAGTATCACTGTTACTGTCAATGTCAACCTCAGTCATTTGTTTTGCTGTCATATCTGAAGTCGTATCGATCTTATGTGTTTGTTTGCTAATAGATATCTTCATTTGACTATTGTTGTCGTTTAGATTGCCGGTTGCGGAACCGCTTAAAGGAATATTCTCCGTCTGCATCAAATTTCCGAGATCACCAGCTACAGTTACAGCTTCCGATGAATAGTCCTTCAAATTTTCGATCTTGATCAGCGGTAAGACCACCTTATGCTCGGAATTCTTATCAACAAATTTATGATGTTTATTCACATTTTTTTGTAATACATTTGTTTTCCGTTCGAAATCCTTCATTCGTTGGAGGAGCAATGCATTATTTACTTTGAGAATTTCATTTTTTTCATTCGCTGATTCTAATAGTTGAGCGAGAAATTGAATTTTAGTTTCCAATAAATTTCTATCGAGGAAACCTGGAGTACTCACTTTGCGTTCCATCTTTTTAGCACAGGATTTATGCATTACTCCCTCACAAAATGCACAGATAACCACACCACACTTTCTTGAGCAGCACGAAAAACCTTTTTCATTTTTATTTTCAGTAATTACATCGATACAACTCTGTTTTACAGAGCTCGTCTCAGACACGTCGTCACTCTCGTCAATCATTATTAGTTATTGTAGTACGTGACGTGACATATAGGGTAGTTTTGTTTTGGTTTTTGTTGTGTTAGTTTCTTTTTCTGAATTTTTATATTTATTTTCATTTATATTTTCGTTGTTGATATTTAGGCCTTATTTCATAGTAATTTCATGTTGTTCACAGTTTCATTCTTAATAGACATTGTTATTTTGGTAAGAATCTATAGGTTGGTAGTAAGTTTTACGTACAGTAGTTTCTAATATATGCCATTTAGAGGATTAATTGATTTAATAGTAGGAAATTATAGTTTCCTAGGTCAGTGTTCATCTATCTCAAACAGATGACTCTATACAAATTCATATTTTTCATTTTCTTACTCAGATTCTCATTCCATGCCATGGTCTCGCTTAATTGCAGACATCGTTTTTTATTATTAATCTTGTTTTGTTTTCGTTCAGTTATTAGCATCAATAGTGGTTAGGTATATCTTTAATTTAAATATTAAACAGGAGAACCCTACCAACGTAGGTATATATATTTTATTATGGATAATTTATATTTTTATAATATTATGTTTTGACAAATCTTGATTTATGAATTTATGGAATCATGGAAGTATGGATCAGATATTTTGTGAAATTATTAGTTGAATTGTTTTTATTTGGTTTATGTTGATTGATATTGAATGTTTGTATATATCTTTCTTTCTCCTTTTGTAGCCTCAGTAGATCTGATGATGAAATGCGAGGCATTTCGAAACTTATAGTAATCGAGCAATAAAATAGGATTGTAGTAAAATAGGGTTTTCATATATTGAGGAAGATCATTTGACGCGAAATACTGAAAAATAATCTTTGAATCACCTTCTCCATAACTTGAGCTTATCAAGAAAGCTAATATTTTGTCTGTTGATTTCAAAACGTGACTGTTCTCTCCTTGCAGAGAGAGATTAAGGAAATTCAGCTTCTGCTTATATGTTTTCCGGAAGATCTTTCAGAAAATTCCAGATATATCGCGAAACGTCGACATGTTTAGCCTTTTATACCTCACGATCCAGAATGCTTGACAGCTTGCAAGAATATTCTGCGATCACGAGCTAATTTTACACAGGATGAAGTAAAAATAGACCACCCCAAAAATTACGATATTTGTAGGTTTTTACTTAATTTTTTGTTGAATTATGCCAAATATGTCATGACGCCCCTGAGAAAGGACCACGGCACCCCGGGGTGTCGCGGCTCACAGTTTGGGAAACTCTGGTTTACACAAATAAGTTGCTCTTACGCACAGTGACATGAATGCAGTATGGCTTGACCTCATAATATTGATCCGAAGTAATAAATAAAAATCAGAAACCACAGGCGGTGCAGCCAGACTCTCCCGGCCGAGAAAGATGTTTATATTATGCACAGCTTCTTGAGTTTATCAAAATATTGTTAGAGTAAATTAGACAATAATAAGCCAAATATACAACTTAACAATCAAACTCATAATATTCATGTTGACAGTACAGATTTCGTCTCGATCAGATGTTTCGCAGACGAAGAATGTATTGATGTTCTGTCCACTTTCATATAGTCGCTCCTCTGTGCGTTCTCATCGCTATACCTTGAAAACATGCTTCCATTCATGAAGTTTCTCTGAAAATAATATTTCGAAAAATCAATAATGTACTGTTTTATTTCGTATTTGAAGCAAATTTCTGATGGATGAAAGTTGATTGATTTTTATGCCTCCAACTAGATGAGTAAATTTTGGCAAACTTATGAAGCCGAGATAAGGAGTCGGCCCCGAAGAGCCCCGTCGATCGCCCACGTCCTTTCCGTAGTGCTTAGGCTACGTCTCGCCTCGATCCGAGACGCCGATCTTCGATATCGAACGTTTAATGTTTGACGTTTCTCCGAAATTCGCGAAAACGGCTGCATTCCCGACGCTTAAGAACTATTTTCGCGTCACATGGACTCGAATTCACGTGACCGCCTTTGGAGCCGATAGTTGGACGGGTTGAATTCTATCGAGAAGTTTCGGCACGGCGAGTCCCAATGAGGTCGTAGCATCTAGCCGATACCGCACGAAATCGAAATTGACAGCGAGCAGATGGCGCGCCCGTTCGACAGAGGCAGGGACTGGCTCAGCACTCGACGCGTCGCGTATCGTTCGAAAGAGGCAGGGACGGGCTTTGCACTCATCGTGGTTCGGGAACTATAGTTTTTCATCGATCATAGTTTTCACGGATCTATTCAATAGGCGGGGAAGCCTCTCACTAGTAATATCAATAATTTATTAGTCAAAGAACCTTTGTGAATAAACGGATATATGTAGCTTTTGAATAAACAGGAATTTCATCTCATGTTTGACTGCATCAGAAATGGTGATTTATCCGTTTCCTTATAAAACGTGAAAAATTTGTGCCATTATTTGAGTAATTTTTCTCTAATTTATAATTTAAGGATCTTTGCGTTTCTTTTTCTCGAATCGGAAAATGAGGCTACTTGATAAGGTTAATTAAAATTCAATGATACTATAACATATCATTTGCGTATTCGATTGAAAATGTAATCTGTTATTACCAGAATATTCGAAAAGTGCGTGTACGCTATAATGTAATCACAACTCAATTCGGCTGAAGCCGGAATATCTTACATAAAACTTCCGTTTCACACACTCCCGTTCTAATTTTCGTAGGACAGTGATACATGTTATTAGAAAAATATTTTTCTACTATTTTCGGCCTAAGCATAGATTGATTGCAGTCTATTGAAAGTTTTCATGGGTTTGATAATAATACTTTATTTCAATAAATGGCAAGGCGATTATTAGGTATATTAGAAGACTGCCCCGTGAAAATTTTCATTTTCCTTATAAACGCCCAAACTTAACTCCGAAAAACTTCGGAGTATCGGAAGATGTTCGTATTGTTGGTTATACACAAGTTTCGTTATAATCAGTTTCGTCAAATTCCCTCAATTTGAACATGATTAATGTCTCGCCAATTTTGTACAATTCTTCTGAGATAAATTTACTTCGACCATAGGTTTGAATGATTGTTATATTAAAAAGTACGTGTTGATGCATATCTAGCCATACCAACACATAGGTTCGGGCTTATTTTGAAGTTTGGTACCCGTATGCTGAAAAACATTTTTATTTTTCACAAAAACCAGATACCATTAATCAACGAAGTTTATTTGCTGTCCCCACAAATGATACTGTTTGATTCATTTATGTACAATAAACCTCATTTTTCTGCGACTGTTTGCTATGTCTACTATTTTCCTATAATTTTAATTTTACGATTGAATCAATCACTTTTAAAAGTAAATAAAAACGATAGTTCTTCCGAATTATGTGGGAAAAACAGCACAAACCAAGAACAAATCAGAGTCCCACTTTTCAAATTTTTAGAGGAGTTTAATACATTTTTCATTTGTGAATAACATGATGAAAGTAAACCACAAGAAAAATTATTGAAATTTTATGGTATCTCAAATATAGTAAATGTTCGATAATTCAACATGGGATATAAATTAGTGGATGCATTTCCATCCAGACTTTTTAGTGCACAAACTGATAAGTAGTAATTTGAAAAACAAATGCATAATGCACGTTTTCAAGATGCTGTGCTGTTGTAGATTCCGAAAAATGTTTAGTTTATGGAAACGCTCATCATATAATTATTTTTTATAACCATTTTTTTCAGTTTCGTCGACCTCCAAATGAGGTAAGGATTTTCAATGAAACCTAAATCATTTCTCTGAGAGTATTGTCATATTTCAAATGAATAGCATTTCGTTGAAAAAAAGAAGAAAAATACTTAAATAGGTATGTATTAATTGTATAGCCGTCTCTAACAGTGGAAGTCTGCAAACCAATGGATCAATATTAACCTAAAATGACAATTAACATCTTATTTCGTAGTCTTAAGATTATTATTAGAAGATAGAGATATTCGACTATGGGTCCAACGCCTACCAAAATGGATTCGCATATAATACAGATAAATTATAACAGTATAACGTATTGAATGAAAAATTCTTTGTGGATCTAAAAAAGTTTGTACGTGAGCCAATTTGTTGCTGCGGTTAGATCTATACTTTTTTCATACAAAAGGGGCGATCACTGACCGGTTGCAGGTCCGTAATTGTAATTCTGTAGTTTTAGATACAGAATGTTATCTTTCAATATTTTGTGTGCAATTTAGTTCCTTTTAGCAAACTGCTATTGTAGATCAATATATTATTGTTGTTAATTCGTCTTCATACGTGTATCTTATAAATGTTTTATTGACAGCAAAGCGTAGATCATCAACAGCTTACATTGATTTGTCCTGCCGTAATAAACAAGTGTAAGTTAATGAGTCATTTCAAAATTGAATTTATAGAATATTTTATTGTATTATATTTACAATGATTAATGAAATTATTATTATATATCATATGATGAGAAATGACTAACTTGGAACCTAAAACAGAACTGTTATTCGACTTTTAGATAAAACGGAAATAACATTTTCATAGAATTCAACAGCCTTCATCTAAATTGGTAGGTACTTTGTGAAGGATTTAATATTGATGAGAGAAGTAAATTATTCAAAACAAAAATTGGAAGTAAAAAATATCTATCTACATGCTATTTTTTAAAATCTCCCTAGGGACCTACTGTTTATCGAAATTTAATGCATTTGTAATGAACGTAGAAGACAATGTTTCCTACACTGACTGGTAGATGGCACGGTGATGTTCTCAAATTTGGTTTAGCTATCATGGGTATGTATATGAAGAGAAAAAGAAGATATTTCAATTATAGTTTGAAGAAAATAAAAGTTCTCAATATTGACTCATATGACTGTGCTCTTGGAGTGTAATTTTATGATTATAAAAAATGAGTTTGATGATTAAAAAAAAAATAAACAAAATAAAATTTTTTCTGGAACTATCCATATTAATTCAAATTGAATGAAACATTTTTTTATTACAGTTTCTTTATTCTTTTATTTCTCTAGGTTTTATTCTTTCTATAATATTACTTCCTGAAGCTACCAAAGTAGTTGTACGGAATAAAAGCTACATTCACTTACGATATGTTGGATAGAATACTATCTACATTCAATTGACCGAAAGAAAGGAAGTAAGTACGGATCTGTATGACTAGTTTTGGCAGGTGAAATGTTTTTAGTTCCGGAGTTACCGTTAGAATAGTACCAGTACTCGGGAAAACAATATTGCCTTATATCGGCCAGCTCAAGAAACACGGGCTGCTGACCTGCCAAGAATCCAAATGATATGCAATTAAATGGACCAACGACAGCAGCACTCACGCCGTTCCCGCGTTCGCCATCTTAATAACGCTTCTGATAAAATCCGAAGTCGACGATCACTTGACGGAAATGCGATTGTCCGAACTGATGTGCTGCTATTCATCTGCAGGTGTGACAGCGTCAACTTTTGTTCGACGTTTGGACATGAGGTGTAGGTACAATTTAATATATACTCAAACATTGAATGCATTTAAGTAAGATAAATTCTATTTAATTCTTGTTAATAATTTAGTAGAAACATGACCTATAGTCTTATTGAGCCTCAATTCTTGAATAACCAAACTCAAGCTTTATAAACCTTACTTAATTTACGAACAATATTGCGTCATTTCTCGACGATTGATGGTTTTCGAAAGTAATGTAAAACCTTCTGTGTAATTGGTATATAATACTAACAAATTCGGCTCAATCGCCCATCATATAGATTAGTGAAATTATAGATTCGCGAAAATATAGATCCACCTGCAAACCTCGATTCGTATTATGCTTATAATAGCACCCTAATCTTGTTACGTCTATGGTAACCACGTAATCGCTGTCTATAAGCTTTTCGATCTCTCGTAATACTAACCAATTCTCTATTTATTATGAGGTTACGTGAATCCGAGCTTACTTGATCCGAATTTAATTCTTATGCAAGAAATAGGGTAATTTTCTCACGGCGAATCTTTGAAATTTTTATCGCTAAATTCTAGCGATCCGCTTTGCTGATTGGATCCGGATTCAACCTAGGTCGTTTATCATTATTTTAGGAGTCCCACGGGGCACTATATGCCCCATTCGCAGGACTGTTTTTCCCTATTATTTTTTCTAAAATTTAATCAAAAGTATGAACACATGTGACTCCACGAAGGTAGAAACAGTAACGATTTAAGCTATAGTTTTAGTGAGCTAGGTTAAAGGATGAACTCGGTGTAATAATAATAGCTTTCAGTTGTACTGGTTATTTTAAAGACTAGCTTTACTAAACCGAGTTCAAGAAAATATGTGTTATGTTGGTAACGTTTGCAAATGCGCTGTTAATTTTTTTTTGGAAAAGGACACTGAACATTGTATGTGAAACGGTACGCCAAGCTGTATCTTTTCGAAACGAATTGAAACCCAAAGTCTTACTCAGAAAAAAATTAATTAATCAAAAATACAGTCAGATGGAATAATTGAGCAAAATAAGATAACAATGGAAAATTTATTAATACACAAGCATATTATGCTGTAAAAATTAAAAAGAATTGAAAATGAACAATGTTAATTCATTGTGTTCCCACTATGCAAATAATTGTTACAGTCACGTTAATTTAACATTACATTGTGCTAATGTTATTCCCTTTCTTCCTCTTGTTTTCATCACATGCACATCTTCACAACCGCTTATGCCCAGCTTAGGGCTGTTAACTTTTGTGATGTTACAACTGAACTTCTCAGCGATATTAAAGCGCTGCCTTTTTAAATTACTGTGATGTTACTAGAAGTTCCTCAAAAGGAAGTCTTTATAATGAACTAAAATCAACATTTCTGTTACATTCAGAAATGCCTTTTAACATCTAGTACATGTTGATGCAATGTCTATGAAACAACATCTTACCAATGAACTGAATGCAACATTTCAAAAACGATACAGTATATTCTTTTAGATGTTGTATGGATATTACTTAAACCTCTAAATAATATACCTCAAACAATCTAGATTACATTCTATAGATGTTTCAGCAAATACAAGGTGAACAACTAAAAACGCCGGCTGCCGGCCATATCTCAAAAAAGAATCATGATTCAACTTAAAAAAAATACCTCAAGGAAAATGAACCTGAAAAATATTTTTGTGTTACTAAAATATCCGCTAGGGAATGGAAAGAACACTTAAAAACATATAATAAGGTGATTATCACCAAGAAAGAAAAACTAAAGGTATCCTAAATATACAATCATAAAGATTTCAAAAGTTGCATTTTTAGGTCACCTTTTGGTATATGTCTTTTTTGGAGATAATCACAGTATTATGATTTTGAGTGCTCATTCCACGCCTAGTGGATATTTTAGAAACTCATAAATAGCATATTCTAGCGATTTTTCTTTCCAAAAGGTAATGTTTTTTATTTATACCAATATTCTTTTCTGAGATGTGGCCTACAGCCGTTCTTAGTTGTTCACCCTGTACATTTAAAATAAAAAAGCAATAGAAGATTTAAATAGTATATTAACTATTAATAAATAGAACACTGAAAATAAAAATAGAACAAATCCAGCCTTAGAATAAATATCTTGTCCAGAAAAAGAAATCCAACCTAAAAACAAATATCCTGTCCGGGAATCCAACCTAAAAAAATATAATAGTGCAAGCATATTACTTAACAAGTGTGGAAAGTGATATAGGACACATCTTAACAAAAATTGAATTTGTGTGCAACTGTATATATCAAGCTGTAGTTGCTATAACCTAACACTATTTAAAACTGAATTGATAAAGATTACTGATACCTTATAGCTGGTTTACAAAATATTTATTAGAATAATTTTGTAATATTAAAACTATAAAAATTTCAAACTTTCCAAACTTTACGAAACGTTACGGTATATCCCTCCACCCGGAATTTCAATGTTGAATAGCCGATTGAAGTATTAAAATGAGTATATTTAAGTTTTAATAATTATGATTTTGGAATAAGTACTTACCGATAACTGTTGTTCGTCCATTATAACAAGAAAATGCTTTTACTGAAATAAAACCGCGAAACTGAAAACGATGCTGCCACCACTTATAACCTACTTGCACGCCACGATCCGCCATATATCATGCTTGTCATTGTTTTTTCCGTCTTCTGTTTTCTTCTTTTTTATAATTTTATGAATACATCATTCAAACAGCTCACCCAGTCGCAGGAAGTTACTAAAGAGTAGTTCGAAAGTTGTAAAAGTAACTACAAAATGTGATCATCTCAGGAACATATTAATTTGTAATATTGCAGTAATGTTCTGTATGTAACATTAGTGAGACCTATATAAATTAACATCGTATGGATGTTTCCTCAAAGAAGTTGCTGAAAAGAAGTTCATAGGATGTGTATATCACTGCGAATTCAAGTAGTATTGTGTACATCTAAAATATGTTTTAATTACATAACATGGATTTTAATGAAGTTGGTTATAAAATTTAAACATTTAGGAGATATCTTTTCAACGTTTTAAATAAACATCACGGAAAGTCTCTGAAGAGAACATCACAAAATAGACTTATGATGTTTCTTGTTCAGTGGGTTATATAATAAGTTGATTTGTTAATGAAAAACTAATATTTTAATAGTAAATGAAATAAAAGTACCTACTACAAAAAATATTTTTTCAAGAGTATGATATGGAATTCAAATTTTTATGCCCATCATTATGTAATCATCAGAAGAAGCTTACATACGACACTAACATACATTTCTTAAATAAAGAAACAGTTTATTACTACAGTTCTCTGAAGTAATTTATTAATTGATGCCTCACAACATTGTTGATATTATGAATATTATAAGCATTCTTGTGAGGTTGAAAATTTACATTATCAACAAAATTAACTGCAGATTCTTCCATACAATAAAATGGTCCAATATATCTCTATATTTCTTTGGTTGTCTTCCAGCATTATTTAATACTTCTACTATTTCAGCTAAGTCCTCATCGTCTGTTAGTTCCTGAAGATTAAAATGTAGCTGATAAGCCATTATTTTTATTTTCAATTATTTTGACAAAAATATAATCCAATATTATGATGATACCTCTACCTTTCCAAATTTCCAACAATTTAATCAAGAAGTGAGGTTATATTATGTTTGAGCTCGGTTTAAGCGCCTGAATTTGATAGTTCAGCTGAACCTCATAAATTGACAGCCGGTTAACCAAGCTTTGCGTTGAACTAGCTCTGTGCAACATAACAGTCTCATTTAAACCAAGTTCAACCTTGAGCTTGGCTTAAATCGTGACTGTACAATCAGGCCTTAGACGTTTAATGTTATATATATATATATATATATATATATATATATATATATATATATATATATATATATATATATATATATATATATATATATATATAAATATTAGTTTAAAATATTCAATTGACTAATCTCGAAATATATGTCTATCTGATGACCTATGAGTAGGAGCTAGATCTAGGAAAATAAGACTGGTTGTTGATCGTCCCATATAAATATAGAAGTACATATAAATACAACGCCGTGCTGTGTTTGAGGATCATCTAAATTTTTTAATTCCGTCAAAATAGACTGTTTTTTTTTGGACGTGTAGACATGTTTCTATCAGACGTAGTTTTTTCTGTTCAACTATATATTTTTTCTTATTTGGCAGATTATTATCAAAGATTGTATAAATGTAATTTTAGCAAATTTCGAAATTTGACTCTTATTCTTTTGCCCAAATATATTGTACCCAAGTACAATTTTGATGAAGATAATAATGGCGCCAGCCAGTAAGATTTAGATTACTAGATAGAAACACTCCTATAATTGGGTAGTTCTAGCGAAAATAATTTTTTAATAGCTAATGCCTTGCTATGGACAGAAAATAAAATATTCGTAAACGCTACCACAATAAATACGATTCTAGATTTCCGTGTTACCATTTTTCACCATTTTATAGGTAAATTCAGCTATATAAATTGATACCAGAGTAATTCACAAAGCACGAATCGACATCGGTGTTCCGTCCACAGAATAGTAAAATCGGAACTGGCGATTTTGCTCTCATGCTCCTTAGAATGCGGTGCCTGTTCGCGCTGTTCTCCTCAGCAGCGTTGACAAGCCCAACAATGCACTTGTGTTTGCGTGCGACAGACAGCTGTCCATTTCGTATGCCACGACCAGATTCAATGACCGAATTCTTATGCGAATTGCGCTCCGATTATGCGAGAAACGTTCGTATCTAATTTTTGTCACTGTGAGAAAGGTTGTAAGAAATGAGCGCTGCTCCGATCACGCCGCAGAGGAATTTCAACGATCGGTAGCCATCCTCTTTCTGCCACGTCATTTTAGGTATCTACGGCCTGAATCGAAAGTCAACAGTGAGGTGCAGGAGTGGTTTTTGAATTCGTTTTATTCCTCTTTTTAGACCACGGTTTTTGAGTTTTTTAGTCGTATTTTATCCCATAAAATACATATACTATTGCAGTGTATCGAAGGAAAGCAGTCAGGTGCGGGAGAATTTTTTCCATCCGCTTCAGACCTCCTAGACCACGATTTTCGAAAAATTCTTTTTGTCTGCTATATATCTGCAGAGGTTCCCATAGAGGCGAATGAGCTGAAATTTGGTACCTGGGATTGTTTTCGTTGCAGAACGAAAATATCGAAATTTGGGTAAATTTATACAACCGCCGCCATTTTTACGTAGATATTCCTAATTTTTATGTAAATATCCTTTCCAGTGCATATTTACATCTCCAACCAGGGCCGGCCTAAGGGGTGTGCGAAGTATGCAGCCGCACACTCAAGCCTTTTGGGGGGGCATTAAATTGACCAATTTTTGGAAAAAAAAATTTCAACTTTATATATATATATATATATATATATATATATATATATATATATATATATATATATATATATATATATATATGTGTGTGTGTGTGTTCGTATGTATTTTAGCGTTGTTTACACTATAACGGGAGCAATTTTAAAGCAATAGGGTTGACAGTTTGTAAATAGGTAGTTTTGCATAATATCTTGGATGAGATTGTTTTTGGTTCGAATTGGTTGGGAGGTTGACCCCCCTGGGGGGAAAATAAATCTTATTCACACGATAAAGGTCGCAATTTTGTAGCAGTCTAGGTAGTTTTGTATGATATCTTGAACGGGATTGGTTTTGGTTCGAATTGGTTAGAGAGTTGACCCCCTGGGGGAAGAAATAAATGTTGGTTACATGATAAAGGGCGTAATTTTGGAGCCATAGGATTGAAAGTTTATGAGTAGGTAGTTTCGTGTGATATATTGAATGGAATAGGTTTTAATGCGAATTAGTTGTGGGGTTGACACCCCAGGGAAATAAGTCTTGTTTACACGATAGAAGGCGCAATTGTGGTACCATAGGGTTGAAACTTTGTAGGTAAGTAGTTTCGTACGATATCTTGAATGCTTTTTTATTTCTATATAAATTGGTTGGAGGGTTGTTCCCCCGGAGGAGGAAATCAATTTTGTTCACACGATAAAGGGCGCAATTTCATAGAAATAGAGTACGTAGTTTCGTATAACTAGGATGTGATTGGTTTTGGTACGAATTGGGTATTGATCCCCCGGGGAGGAAATAAATATTGTTTACACATTAGAGGGCGCATTTTTTTTTGAATTTGGAAATATATTTTCTAAACTGGATACGTTACGAAAGCCTGCTCTTGTAATGCAGCTCGCTGTGATAGAGTTTTTCTTTTCTATGAAGCGTACACGCCATATATGAAAGCATTCATCCATCGCTCATTTGTGAAGTTAGTAGTAATTTCATATTACATTTCCAATATTAGAGATATGAGTTACATAGTAATATGAAAGTAGGAGCTCGTCTCCATTTTTTGGATAATTAGTTTTATTTTACTTTATTCAATTTTTTTATGTGTCGATTGAATAATTAGTTTTTCTTCACATTATTTTCCTTATCTTTATATTTCATTAACATTCAATATGGTTTTTGTTTTAGTTTTGGAATTTTTACCATCATGTTTTACAATTATTCCAATACATAGTCCTCTTTGTTTTTTGTACTTCCTTTGTTTCTATACTTCAATTTTTAAGTCTCTGAAAATTATGGTACCTACCTTAACTTCTTCCGAATTTCTACTCACATTTTCATTCACAAATTTTTCTGTTATATTCTCTTATTTTCACTAGTGTAGCTACGTTAGTTCTTGTTTGATTATTAGCAGTTTTTCACTTTTTGATATATATATATATATATATATATATATATATATATATATATATATATATATATATATATATATATATATATATATATATATATATATATATATATATATATATATTAGCTAGGTATTTATTCTTAGAGTAATTGCAGTATAAGCATAAAAATCATTGCAACGTTACCTAGAGTTAAGCTTTGATTAGTTTACTTGATATAATAGTGGTTATAGTACAAGAAATAGTACTGAACATATCAATAAACAATCAAATTGTCATACATAAATTTAATGTTCTACAAGACGCAAAAGTGCACAAAAACTGTGTTTTTGGACCTTAAATTTCAAAAAATTCCATACCCCCAGATCCCCCGGCAGGGGCATAAAATTTGAGTCTAGCACACTTTCAATTTTCGCCTTAGGCCGGCCCTGTCTCCAACTGCTGTTCGTATCACACCAAATGAGCTGAAATATTTCTATCTGAGATTGTTTCCATTGCAGAACGAAACTATCAAAATTTGGTTAAATTTTTCCAACCGCCGCCATTTTTACGTAATTTCTTAATTTTTCGTGATTTTTGAGAATTTGCCAAAGTCCACAGCTTCTGCAAATTAAGTTAGAGGGTTCATAACTTGGTACGTAGACTCAGTATATGTCGAGGAAGTTCCTTTAGGTAGTTTCATTCATTTTCCGCGTATATACAGGGTGTCCCGTAAATAACACGCCAGAGTGACACTGGAGGTAGATTGGCTTCAGGTCAATCAGATAACATCAACATGACCTTAGTAAAAGTTTTCTGGTTTTCGAGATATTGCCACTCTTATGTTTTTTTCAAAAATCTATACTTTTTGGTCATTTTCTCGCCTGTTTTGATTATAAATAAGTTCTAACTCATGGTTTTTTTTTCTTGTGCTATCATCAATATATGGTTGAGACAATCGACCTATCATTTCATTAGAAACTAGCTCGCTAACCTCAAAAAAAAATCAAGTTGTTTCAATTTAATTTGAATCCGAAAACCTTAAGTAAAGTTTGACTATTTACTGTGAAAAAATATTGTACCAGACA
>JARQZK010002236.1:77500-157500 GCA_030704885.1 Cynegetis impunctata | reverse complement strand
CTTGTTGTAAATGTTTTCATCAAATTTTAGCCAAAAATCCGAAGATTTTCAAATCCTTTCTGTTCCTGAATTATATTCAAAACTGGCGTCGGACGTCCATTATCTTTGGAATCAACTTTTTCCTACAAATTTAATTTGCCGAAAACAACTTATTTTAACTCACGCACCCTCATTATTATCAATACATTCCTCACAACCATCCGTCAACACAGCAGATAATCTTCATGCGGCCCAGACACGTTGAGTCCGTAGCAGTCTTCTACGCCGACCCCGGATTACGTCATATCGCCTTGCCGTTATACAAGAAAAGTTTATTGATAGAAAATTGATATGATTTTGGACCAAGATATCAAAATTTAGAGGCGGCATAAATTGCATAGCCTACGGGCGCCAAATCTGTAAATCCGCCACTGTATGTTGTTAATAAACTCACAAAATATCTTGACAGGATATATAATTTTTCTATTTTCAATAATTATTATTATCATATATTTTTCGATGTTATTAGGAAAAATTAGGTTGGATAAAAACTTCGAAATTGTATTTTTCTTATTATATTCCATCAACAATTCTTCAAATCTCTGTCCAGAGATAATTGGAACAGTGTTAACAGACATAATAAATAATCTGAAATCTAATTAGCTGAACCAAATTTCAATGAAAATGAGATGCAGAGGTTATTTTGGCGACTGTCAAACGTGAAAGTAGGTCGAGAGGGTTTGACAACAATGCAAATTTTGAAACATAGTGACAACTTCACAGTCAATACAAATTATTTTCATTACTGGAAAGGTTAATTTTTTTTTGAGGGATTCATAAGATTTGATGTTATAGACAGAATATTGTTCGAAATGAATGATCTGGTTACTATCACCATATAGGTAACTACTTTTTCAGAAAACAACTTACAACAAATATGAAGATAATTTCATTTATTTGGGTAGGTAGCATTGCGTCGTTATTTGAGCATGTCTGTGACGTGAACGCAACTCTCGCTGGACAGACTATATTATTTTACTTGGAATATTAATTATTGTATATATAAGTAGTCTCTAATCTGTCGAACTTTTCCCTAAAACTATTTTTCTGTCAAATCAGAATTCTTAACTTTGTTACTCATAAACCAACCAGCTTGGAAAAATTTTCATGTTGTATTATCATTATTATTATTAATTCTTATTTTCCTGGTTCATTTCCTGCAGTGTTATTAGAAAAAAGAAATATGTTAAACAAACGCATGGAAATTTTATATTTTTCATTCTATTCCATTAATGTTTTTTTAAGTGTATTGTACGTGAAATATTAATTTAAGCGTCAAATGAATAATAGCATATTGATAATATTGAAAACGTAACTCATTTTGATTAGTTTGAAAATAATTTGGGCGAAACTTGATACTATACCAATGATACTCGTTTGTGAATTTACATGTATTTAGATTCAAGAATTCATCATTTTAGGACAAAAATAGAGAATAGCTTGAACGTCTATAACCCAACGAGTTTCCGTGGAAACATTTAGATTATTTCATTCGGTTACTTTTTGCGATGTGATCTAGTTAGAAATTAATGAACATTCGACAAAAACTTCTGTATCTTCATTACAGTCAGTATATTCGTTTTCAATTAAGACATTCAGAGATTTTTGAACCTCTTCCCATGCGGGTACTTGTTTTAAATCTGCCCAATAAAATATTTTCATTTCTTTGGTAAGAAAGCTTGTCCACTGCTCAAGATACTCACGGCTTGATTCATAAAATTCTGTAGTCGTCCTCTTCACAAACTCTTCATCGATAACAGTACCATTATCTTTCGATTTCGCCATTAGTTGACGGACTGTGAATGGGAGAAACTGATTGGTCTGTTTCTGAGTCAAATTGTCTTTTAGTTGACTGATTTCTTTTGCAGCTTCAATTGCCGATACAGTCTGACATTCAATCTTCAATACAGCCTGATGAAAACTTGCTGACTGAGTGTGTAAAAAATGAAGCCACAATTCTAATGTGGGATCAAAAAAGTGTTTTAGTAACAAGGGACATTTTTCAATGCTCAAAAAGTAGTTTTTTAATTGCTGGTACATTTTCAAAACTCTTTCCAAGGCAGGCATAAGAGCAAGCCATCTGGTTTTGCTATAGCCGAGCATTTGTTGATATTCTGTTTTCGGAACTCCTTCAGAGCTCAACTCGAATAGTGTAAGTATAGAAAAATTAATATATCTTCACAATAATGCTTTCGTAGTCTAAGGGTAGCCCGTCTGCAGCGGATTTGATTGCATTATGAATTACATGGGCTCCACATCCAATACCTATAATTGGCTTTTTCAGAGATGATTGTAATTTCGTCAACACATTATTAGTTCCTCGCCTAGCTGCGCCCCCGAAATTGACATTGGCATTGTCCCCACAAAATGCCACGACTTTTGCTGTCAACTTATTATCTATCAACACTTTGTTTAAATAATTGACAATGATTTCTGAAGTCTCACCTGGTTGGTCTTGGAGGTCTAAAATTTTTTCTTGCACGCCTACGTAACATTGAAAAAAGCGTACTACAATAGGGTATATTTTCTTGTAACCGTGATTTGAAGCGTCGTTCAGAATTGTAATACAATTGGACTTTTCAAGTTCATCTTTTAATATTTACTACAATAGCTTCTGATTACGTACGAGCGCACGTAAATTTGGGTTCAAAACATGATTGAATTAATTTCGAAGCACAATCATTAGAGCGAAAACTATGGTTTTCTTGTTACATATGATAAGCCCAGACGTCTTCTGTCCCGGCGATATCCATATCCTTTGATGTTGGCGCGTCCGATTTCTTGAAAAAGTTTAACACTGAAGAACTGTAAGCGGCGACACGATTGGCACTTTTATATTTTTCAGACTTCAAATGCTGTTCAATATCATCGGCACCACTGTGGGAAACACTAAATTTTGTACGACACTTTTCGCATCTGACATCTGAGGAAGTATTCATTTGCTTGATAAACGGATATTTTGCTTGTAAGCTAACATTGAACGAACACTTGCGTTTCGGCATATTAACTTATGATTTCAAAATAAAAAAACTTTAAGTTATTTACTACACGAGCATCAAACAACAACAAAACAAAAGCGAGATGTTTGATCAATCTGTCAAACAATAGTCAACCAATAGCGCACGCGAGCGATGACGTATCTGCTATCATCGCGTCGGCCGACGACGCGGTTTCGCTCCCGCACACCGCTCGTGTTCAGCCGGCCGGATCCCCAATTTTCGCGCGGTTTCCGAAAACAGGACAATTTTGCGTCCCGGAGTTCATTTCGGGGACACCGGGACAGGTAATCAAAAAAAGGGACAGTCCCGTTCAAAACGGGACGTCTGGTCACGTTATCCATGAGTGACCTTGTTGCCAGATAGTCCATACCCTCAAAAGTTTGATTCAAATCATATTGTATAATTGTATGAGTCTCGGTGAGCAATCGGTTGGAGAATAGCTATTTCAAGAAAAAATCAAAAAAAATTCGAAATTGATCTGTGCAATATTTTTCTGAAATATGCTTGATTTAAACAATATGATTTATCATATAGGTATTTCGACAGGACACATCAATATTTTTTTGAAATTAAGAGATTTATTTTTTCCTGCTATGACTGCACATGGCTATTACTGTGTCATGTGCAGGTTCACTTTAGCCAATAGCTAGTTTGTGTTCCCTAACGTGAAAATTTTTGGCATCTTGAAACACCAGCTACCCACATATAATCATTATAAAATTCCAGGATCAAAACAACACGTCGTATATATATATATATATATATATATATATATATATATATATATATATATATATATATCAGTGGCGGCTCGTGAGGTTTTGGTTTGAGGAGGCTACAAGAGGTGTTAAAAATACACCATAGCCGAAAATTTTTAGGATTTCAAGGTCAATATAATTTAAAGAAAATCAAAGTAAAACAAGCACCTTAAGCTATTAATTTGTTTTCACTTTCGAGTGTCTACCTTGAGACCTACAACTCCTATTTACAATATTTACAAAAATTCTTCTCAGCCAATTAATCAATTCATCTATTCATCAAATTTTTTCTTTCACATAATAGGTACCTACCTACCTACTTAACGTATTTTTTAACAGCTGGTGAGAGCAAATAAAAAGTTATTATATATTTTTGAAGATTAGCGGGATTCTGCGATCTTTAACGTTAGCAAAATGATCTATAATATCCTCATAAAATTTTTTGTCTTTCGCCAAAAGTTTTACCAATTCCTTTTCAATAGACAACAAACTAATATTTTTCAAACGATCCTGGCTCATTGAATTTCGTAAATAAGTTTTAAAACGAGCGCTCTACGGAAGCCGATGTCACCGGGATAGAAACAATTAGACATAAGAGTTTATAAACTTGGGGTAATTCTTGATTCAAATCATTATCAAAAAGATATTTAATAGTCCTCACATGATTTTCATTGTGCCCCAAAATTTCAATGTCATTATAAACAACACACAGTTCACTTTTTATGGCCACCTTATCAAAAAAAGTGTATTTTTGACATAAATTTTCCAAAAGGTTATCTGGAAAATTAGCCGAAAATCCGGTGAACAAATTTTTATTGAGTAAGTCGAAGAAATGTAGTTCTTTCAAATCAGAGAACCTTATTTCTATTTGACCCCTAATAGTATCCAAAATTTCATAAAATATTTGCTTATAGTGAAGCTCCATATCTGCGTAACTGAATTTCTTTCGTTTTGGGCTAAATTGAGTCGTATCATCAGTAGTTTGAAATACAGAAAATAGTTTTTTAAAATAAACTTCTGCACGAAATTCTGAAATTTTTTCCAAAAGAAACTTGAGCCGATTTCGTGAGTAAATTACATCTGAAAACTTGTGCTGTAAGATTTGAAAAACTATTTCTGTTTGTTCAAAAATTAATTTAAAGATGTTTAAAAAATATATAAATTCCTTATCTTGTAAGTAAGATATTAATCCGCGTGCTGTATTTAAAGTTACTTTATCGGTGAAAAATTCCTCACTTTCAACTAGGTATAGAATTAAATCCTCAAATCCTAAGCGGCCCCAAACAGAGACATTTTCACTAGTAAAAAGTAAACACTGCCAACAAAATAATTTATTTTTTACCTGTGATCCGGTTAGGCAAGGATGTCTCTCATAATTCCTTGTATTAAAACCGCGGTTTTGTTTTCTGTTACGCTGCACCAAATTGTTTAATTCAGGGGTAGGTTTTTTTTGTTTTTATCAAAACTTTATCCTCATAACTTAGGGCACTAAAGTTATGGGATAACAAATATTCCACAAAGTCACCATTGAAATTTTTGAAATTAATTTCAGTAATCAAACTTCACTATAAACAATACGCGTAACGCGAGTTGATTCCGGCGTCCATTATTCAGACAGTACGAATACGAATTACGATCATACTACGATTCAATCAACGACTTTACTCGATGTCAGGGAGATTCTATAGTTGTGATTGGTCGACATTGTATAAGGCTGGAGTTTATCGGTGTTGCCATGTACATGTGTTTTGGTTTTCTATTTCAATGAAGTATTCATTCGGAGTATTTGTTTTTAAGTGGTGTGAGTTTGCTTTTCTGTGGCAGGCATAATGAACGTTGAGAATATACCTTTCTAAGCCTCGGCAGCGTTGCCACAAATCTTGAAATGAATGAAATGCAGTAAATGTAAATACCTTCTATCTTAATTAATAAATTATATTATATAATGTAGGTTGAAAGGAAGGTAGGTGCATAAAATAATATGATTTTGATTAATATGAATATGCTGAATGCTGACTATTCAATATAATATATTAGTGATACACGGAATATTATTGAGGAGGAGGCTTAGCCTCCTTAGCCTCCTTTGACTAGCCGCCCTTGATATATATATATATATATATATATATATATATATATATATATATATATATATATATATATATATATATATATATATATATATATATATATATATATATATATATATATATATATATATATATATATATATATATGTATATATTAGTTAAGATAAAATGGTATAACAAAAATTTAGAAGAATCAAGTTGGAAAAATAGAAGCGTGATTTCGTTCATTCAACTGAATATTCTAATTGAACTTAACTTTATATCTAAGATTATTAAGCATCAATATTATTTTTTTATATTTTACGTGTCATTTATGTGATCAGAAATTTTATGTAATAAATACAAAGTATCCTGCCGCTTTCTATGAGAGTCACTGCTATTCGTGAAGACAAAGACAGATAGAGAAGTTCGTCATATACCAATATGCCAGTCGTGGCACGTTCATTATAATAACTCGAGTTATTATTCTCTGATCACTATAAGCATCTCTCTGGTTCATATCCAAGAACACACAGAAGATGAAGGGAGAATAATACAATGGTCGTCACAGAACCATGTTTATTATGTCGTGCTCTTACCCGGTTACCCTGATTCGAGCTGACACTGGGTTAACGGCAACCTTTGCAGCATCTGCAACACACGTGGTGCCCAACGGGTGTATGGATTGAACAATGGTGGCGTCAAAGGGAGTTTCGTACGTAGAATTGATAAGTTAGTATATATCATCCCCTGAATACATAGGTATTGATTCATTTAACTGAACTGATGATCAGTTGTTCCATTGTGAATTGTAATTAACTATTGAAATGGTTTTTATTTCCGTTTTAGATCAATTCTATCATGATTTTCGAATAATTGTCTATCAAATACCTGAAAATATTCCAATCGGTATCTCCTCACGTTTTCAAATAAAATGCACATTTTCATCTTACAAACTGATTTTAAGAAATGTATCGTTCATCAAGTCGGCTATGGCGTTTTGAGAAATCAGAATTGATTGAAATAAACATCAAGATCATAATAATATATGCGTTTGTTTTTCACTATCATTAAATGTTATGTACTTGTTCAAATTTATAGGAAACAAAAATTAAGAATATGAAACAAGCAATATTTTATATCGAGCGTTCAAAAGGGCGACCACCAGACTCTAAACATAAACGTATCCTAGGCCTAGTAGGCCTTATCATTAATTTGGTTAAAAACAAGAAAACACCAGTTGAGAGTTGAAGCGTTGAAACTGATACTACATTTTCACAAAATACGATATATTTCAAAAACCATAAGGTTTAGGTGAATTAAACCTTAAGAAACTGGCATTTGTTTTCACTGTAAAATCCAAAAATTAAATACTATACAGGGTATTCTCTTTAAAAATACAAACTTTAATACTTCGTGTTTTTTAAAATGTAGTTCTAATAGGTCCCTATCCATCCTAAAGAGAAAACTTTCATAAAATCAAATACTTTAGCCATAACTCTCCGTGTTGTATAACGTGAATAAGCATGTATATATATATATATATATATATATATATATATATATATATATATATATATATATATATATATATATATATATATATATATATATATATATATATATATATATATATATATATATATATATATATATATATATATATATATATATATATATAATAAGTTAGGAATGATAAAACACAACTCTCACAACTCCAAAGGTTTTTAAATGTTTATTTAATTGCTACCGGTTTCACGAAATTTCCTTCGCATCCTCAGGCACAGATGGAGTGGACCACAGGGGTCAAAGTCAAGACATGTCAAACTTTGTGTGTGAAAAATTAAAATAAGCACAATATAAAATGGAAGTTTTAGATGGATACAATAATGGGTCGTTTAAATATAAGCATATACAAAATACAAATAACAATGACATTCACATGCAGACATTAGTAAAATCTTAGAATTGATTGAAATCTTCATATATATATATATATATATATATATATATATATATATATATATATATATATATATATATATATATATATATATATATATAAATATATATATATATATATATATATATATATATATATATATATATATATATATATATGTAACTGAGATTGAATTCTTGCACATCACTTGGTGAATCATCATAAAGAATAAAGTTTAAAAAAAAATAAAAGAATAAAAGAAACTTGAGATCATTCTTGGTCACTAATAAAGAGAAATATAACATCGGAGAAAACAGTGGTGTTTACAAAATATTTTGCGACGAATGTCCTGCTTTCTATATTGAACGAACAGGAAGGAATAGAAACATTCGTGTTGAAGAACATAAAAAGTCAATTTTACAAAATAAAAATGCCACTGGCTACTGCGAAAATTATATAAAATTTAATCATTTCCTGAATTTCAACAGAACCCAATGTTTGCATTCAGATAACAAAGGAAAGCGTCTTGACCTTCTTGAAATTCTCGAAATTAGTTCCGCCCATGATAGTAAATTACCCCTTGTAAACGAACAAATTGATTTCCAGGTGTCACCTTTGCTTTTGTTTGTTTTATAAAATGAGATGTACCTAATACTCTCCTGTAGTCAGTCTTGATAATGAGTTCATAACTCGAAATATGTCGACTATCATTTAGTGCTAAATACAGTATCTAAATATTTTTATATAGTGAAACTTAAGCCAAGTGTGTTTATTTTAAAGTTTAAACTTTATTATATATATATATATATATATATATATATATATATATATATATATATATATATATATATATATATATATATCACTTTTTGATAATCATTAGCAATAACAGGCTTGGTGATTTTCAAAACACTCGATTTTATTAAAAAGTTGACGTTTCGCCACGACATTCGTGGCTTTTTCAAAACTTTTGAAATTTCTTTGAAATTTATTGATTTGAAAAAACTTGAATAGTTAAAAACGACTATGTTTCATCAAACTTTTTCGGCTGTGGCCGTTCTCTGTTATTTATTACGTGCTATTCAGTCCAATATTAACATTCAAATCTGTTATTATTAGATGGTAAGGGAAACCACAGAAACCTTTACCCACGTAATGATCGAAATAGGTTCAAATTATTATGATTTTGAAAAGTCAAAGAATAGGGTACCTACTATTTATCTTTTTTTCAAAAATTTTTATTACGGCTGTGGCCGTCTTCAGTTATTAATTACGTGCTATTCAGTCCAATATCAACAGTCAGGTCTGTTGATATTAGATGGGAAGGGAACCACAGAAACCTTCACTCACGTAATGTACAAAATAGGTTTAAAATATTTGATTGTTGTCTTTAAAAAGACATTACTTGTAATTTTGGCGATCACATGTTCTAAACTATACTTTCTCTTTAGAAAAATTGAAAATTCTAGATGTTTAGATTTTGTCTAAGAAGATGAGTTGTTATGGTTAGAGTTTGTTTGTTGAATTACTTTGTTTTGATTCATGTTGTTTCTTAGAAAAATTAAGGAATTAAATCTGCGTATATTGAACTTAAATGTTTTATATCTGTTCTATCATTTACGACTTTATTCAGAGGAATATATGGCAGAGGAATATATTTTTTGTTAAAATTTTCCTTTTCTGACGTTTTTAATGTGTTGTAAAGTTTATGAATTCTATTTTTAGTGATTTCCTGTATGAGTTTTATTGATTAATCGTTTTTTATGAGTAATTCATGGACATCTTGCAATGTTTCATGTCTGTGTGTAGGTGAAGTAGGTTTAAGTGCTTTGTCTATACATGCGATAAGTAAACTCTTCTTTTGTGACAAATGATGTTTACTATTGTAGTTCAATGTTCTTTGTGAAAAAATTTCTTTTCTATGCCATTTTGTGATAAGTTCATTGTTTTTGTGTATGAGAGTAATATCAACAAAATTTAATGTATTGTTTGTTTCTTTTTATAGAGTAAATTATAATTTTCTATTAAAGTCGTTGAATTTTTTAAGAATATCAATAAAATCTTCTGATGCTATTATAAGGCAATCATCAACATACCTTTCGAAAGTTATATTTCGTTCATTCGAATGATTCAATACATTTTCTTCTAAATATTCTGAAACTAATTGAGCTATAACACTGGAAATAGGACTTCCCATTGCTACACCATCAATTTGTTGGTTCATATTGAAAATAGTTTGTACCAAGTGCAAATTGAATTAATGATAAATGGAATATTATCAAAAATTATACAAATATTCCTAAAACCGATTTTATAGAAGCATAAAATCGGTTTTAGGAATATTTGTATAATTTTTGATAATATTCCATTCATCATTAATTATCATTGGAACCAAAGAATTTGGAATATTGATAATAATAAAGAGAAACAATATCTAATGAAATAAATTTGTTATTGTTAATTCTTTTGCAAAAATCTCATGTTGTTTATAGTATACCCTGTAATAATAGTAATAAATCATATATAGGACAAACTTTTAAGGAATTTAGAAGAAAAATTGAAAGAACACAAATATACCAAATCACAAACCACAGCACTAATAAAACATAAAAACAATGAGAATCATAGTTTCAACTTTAATGGCACAAACATTTTAGAAATAGAAAAAGATCAAAAACGCAGAGAAATTTTAGAAATGTTACATATTCAACAAAATTTAAATAAAGTCGTAAATGATTGAACAGATATAAAACATTTAAGTTCAATATACGCAGATTTAATTCCTCAATTTTTCTAAGAAACAACATAAATCAAAACAAAATAATTCAACAAACAAACTCTAACCATAACAACTCATCTTCTTAGACAAAATCTAAACATCTAGAATTTTCAATTTTTCTAAAGAGAAAGTATAGTTTGATCTATAGTTTGAAAGTATAGTGTGATCTCCAAAATTACAAATAATGTCTTTTTAGAGACAACAATAAAATATTTTAAACCTATTTTGTACATTACGTGGGTGAAGGTTTCTGTGTTTCCCTTCCCATCTAATATCAACAGGCTTGACTGTTGATATTGGACTAAATAGCACGTAACTAATAACTGAAGACGACCACAGCCGTAATAAAAAATTTTTGAAAAAAAGATAAATAGTAGGTACCCTATTCTTTGACTGTTCAAAATCAAAATAATTTGAACCTATTTCGAACATTACGTGGGTGAAGGCTTCAGCCGAAAAATTTTGATGACACATAGAAGTCTTTTTTAATTATTCAAATTTTTTCAAATCAATAAATTTCAAAGAGATTTCAATTCTTCAAAAGTTTTGAAAAAGCCACGAATGTTGTGGCGAAACGTCAACTTTTTAATAAAATCGAGTTTTTTGAGACTTACCAAGGCTGTTATTGCTAATAATTATCAAAAAGTTAAAAATAGTTCACAGGCAACAACAATTCAAATAAATAATTATATACATATATATATATATATATATATATATATAAATATATATATATATATATTTATATATATAATATAAAAATATATAAATATATATAAAAAAATATATATATATATATATATATATATATATATATATATATATATTATATATATATATATATATATATATATATATATATATATATATTATATATATATATATATATATATATATATATATATATATATATATATATATATATATATATATATATATATATATATATATATATATATATATATACCGTAGAACGGGGCTATTCTAGACTTTTTTTCATTATTTTTAATATTGCAGAAAGAGTTTTTGAAAATAGTCTATTTTGATATGCTTTTTGGATAGGCTTATATACGACCAAATATTATTCTATGATAAATAGGTCCCTATTCTTACAGGGTGCTTACAGGCCCGTCTAAAATAGCCTCGTGGGTCGGGGATATTTTAGAATCGGTAAGAATAACGCATAAATTATAGTTACCTCGTATATGGGGTTAAATTGGAAAACATACATTTTTAAATTAAGAATAATAAAAGTTTTGTAGCATTGATAATTTAAAGAACGGGGTGATTTTCGAAGACCGGGGATATTTTGGAATGATTATAAAAACGCCATCCAGAATAGCCCCGATCATCAAAATAGACTATAAAAAATTTTGGGGTGGTATAATGTTTATAACTTTTTTGCACAATGACAATAACATCAACACCATTTTTTATATAAAACTTAACTGCTACAGCTCTCACCCACGACGCACTAGCACTGGAAGTTTGACAGGCTCAAATATTGGTTGATTTTCCGCCTCACTTTCAATGTCTAACAGACCATTACCAGGTTATGAATTATAAAATATCCCCGCATTTCCAATTTAGCCCCGTTCTACGGTATACATATATATATATATATATATATATATATATATATATATATATATATATATATATATATATATATATATATATACATGCTGGATTTGACAAGAGAGGTGCTTCTATTAAAATTATTAATCAAAAACTGCAATATTTACACATACATAAATAAGATGAAAATTAAGGTTTCTTTCGCTCACAACTTTGGTGCCAAATTGCATAAATGCAATGAAGGGATTAGATGTTTACTTGCTGACCACCTGTAAGTCGTTTGATCGGGCGGAAGAACAGAGAGTCTCAAAGCGACTGCCTACGTTTCTAAACTACGTGAATTGTAGCAAATTTACATACGATTGTCAGTAGTAATTTATATTCAGGACCATTGTTCTGTTTGCTCCACTCTCGATCTATACACAGTTGTCTGCAGTCGAACACGGTGATGCATTTTAGACTTAACCTATACTGTTACCTACTTGGAGCGTGATTGCTGGTGCAAAAATTATCTACACTGTTCGAAATTGTCTAAAGATATCGTGGATAAGAATAATCAACGGAAATTGTTGTAATCTAGCATAGTCTGATAGAAGATAGAGAGTACCATCGGAAATTGATAAACTCACAGGTGACAGTCTCATTGCTACATTTTCTGTAAGTTATCCTTAAGAAACTTGATTGGTATTTATTTTTCGAAAAAAAAGACAACAAAGGTATTGTCTACTGAAGAGATATTTTTTTTGGATCTATTAAGTTGAAAATAGTGCGGGGACAAAAATAGGGCCCTGAAGTACTCCATCAATTGTCAGAAAGGGCGCCTCTGGATCTTTATAAATCGAAACTTTGTGCGTATTCATGAGCTTTCTCTAGAGATCAAATAATTAATGAATTTTGAGTGTAATTTTCTGATTGGGTCGAAATGAATGCAATCTTAAATTTCCTAGAAGGAAAGCTGCATACTTTCCATTAATTACCTAATTTTGAATACTAGAATATATGTGAGGTGTTCTTATGGATTCGTACTCGGAAATGATATACAATGAAATTTCGAATGATACTTTCAAATGGTATCCGAAGTTGTGTACATTTATTATATATTATACTATATACTATGCTCAATATTACATTATTATAAAAATTAACTGTAATTGAAATTTCGGCCATACCATGATCGAGCAAATTGAGTTAAGAAAAGTGAATTGAATTTTTCATTTGACTAGGTGAGTACAAAATTATATTAATATCTAGCCTGACATACGTTGTAACACATACTTTTCTTTTTGAGTAGGTGCACATATATGAAGTAGGCATATTATCATATCCAAATTAGTGAAACACAGTGATATTGAATATCTGAAGGAATATAGGAAATTTATACATACAAACTCTGACAGTGAGGAAAAATATATGAAACTCACAAACAGCGTTCTTCCAACATCTGTCAAATTCAGTGTAAAATTTCAGCCTTCTATCTGAGGCTTAGAGATGCAAAATGCTCGAAAATCCTCTGAAACTATTGAAATTTCAACATTAAAATTGCGGTGGTCAAATGAGTCAACTAGTGTGTATTTCCCTCACATCAAATAAATCCATAAATCAAATTTCAATCAGCAGAAGCTGTGGCTGTGAGAAAAAAGTCATAGTTTGAAAATTTCAAATACGCATCAAAATATACTTTTAATACCATATTTCAACTCATTTGGTCTCATGGGAGCCGCTGCAGATGTCCACATTATGTCGGACAAAAAAAAAATATATATATACATATATTATAAGTAGGTATATACAGGGTGATTCATTTATATGTGTAAATATTTTAACAGGAAAATGTTGAGCTCAAAATATGAAGATCTAACCCAATTTGCTCATACAAAATATTTCTCCTTACTGATTTACAGGGTGTTTTATTTAGATTATTGAAAATGAAATTTGTTCATTACTCGAATGCTGCTTGATATTTCTTTATGATATTTGGCAGTAGGTTGAACTAGTTTGGGACACATCAACTTATAGTAAAGAAGACTTTCTCGCTGTCACCAGTGGCGTACGGCAGGGGCACGGGAAGAGTTCTTGTTTCCTAAATTCTACGCCACTGGAAGAATTGTCGTTTTAGTATAATTTTTCGATTCTCCAATATTTTCTCTGTAAATAAGACACTCTTGTTTCGTAACGCCAGAGCCACTATTTTTCGAGATATTTAACGTTGAACATATGGCTGCACAATTATTTTAATTTTTAAGTACGAGTCTGTCGGTGTTTTTTTGTCATACGATTGCATGTATTACGTAAAATAAACATTATTAAGGATTTTTTTCAATTTATAATAATATTCAAAATAACAATTCAAAACAGAACAACTACAGAAATGTCCCAAACGATAAATATTTGCCAGGAACTATGGCAGCGAATTGTAAATTCCGCTAATTTTATTGCGAATCAGCCAACATATTTTTTAAAGTTAGAAGATCGTTTAGCGAAAGAATGGATTATCTCATTGAGGTTAACGGAGATCACATTGAACATTTGTTTTAAATTGTTTTTAAGTTTTGTTCATAAATTTGATATTCTTCCAAAAATTGTAAAGAAGATCTTGAAAATTAATTATTCATTTTGACTTTCTTATGTACCGCTGAATATTTTTGTAGTTGTTCTGTTTTAAATTGTTTGTTAATATTATTATAAATTGAAACAAAATACCTAATAATGATTATTTTAAGTAATACATCCAATCGTAGGACCAAAAACACCGACATGACTCTTACATAAAAATCAAAAGAATTGTGCAGCCATATGTTCAACGTTAAATATCTCGAAAAATAGTGGCTCTGGCGTTACGAAACAGAGAGTGCCTTATTTACAGAGAAAATATTGGAGAATCAAAGAATTATACTAAAACGACAATTCTTCCAGTGGCGTAGAATTTAGGAAACAAGAACTCTTCCCGTGTTCCTGCCGTACGCCACTGGTGACAGCGAGAAAGTCTTCTTTACTATAAGTTGATGTGTCCCAAACTACTTCAACTTACTGCCAAATATCATACAGAAATATCAAGCAGCATTCGAGTAATGAACAAATTTCATTTTCAATAATCTAAATAAAACACCCTGTGTAAGGAGAAGTATATTGTATAAGCAAATTGGGTTAGATCTTCATATTTTGAGCTCAACATTTTCTTGTTAAAATATTTACACATATTAATGAATCACCCTGTATATATATATATATATATATATATATATATATATATATATATATATATATATATATATATATATATATATTTATTCGAATTGTTGTTGCCTGTGATTTATTTTTAATCTCTGGATAATTATTAGCAATAACAGGCTGGTTGAATCTTAAAACACTCGATTTAATTAATAAGTTGACGTTTCACTACGACATTCATAGTTATTCAAAACTTTTGAAAAAAATTGAAAATTCTTTGACATTTATTGACTTGAAAAAATTGAATAGATAAGATTGATCTGTCTTGTTAAAAATTCTTTCGGATGTGGCTGTTCTTTGTTATTTATTACGTGCTATTCAGTCTAATATTAACATTCAAAATTGTTATCATTAGAAGGCAAGGGAAACTACAGAAACCTTTACCTATGTAATGTTCGAAAATAATAATAATAAATAGTACCCTATTATTATTATTTTCGAACATTACATAGGTAAAGGTTTCTGTAGTTTCCCTTGCCTTCTAATGATAACAATTTTGAATGTTAATATAAGACTGAATAGCACGTAATAAATAACAAAGAACAGCCACATCCGAAAGAATTTTTAACAAGACAGATCAATCTTATCTATTCAATTTTTTCAAGTCAATAAATGTCAAAGAATTTTCAATTTTTTTCAAAAGTTTTGAATAACTATGAATGTCGTAGTGAAACGTCAACTTATTAATTAAATCGATTTTTTTGAGATTCAACCAGCCTGTTATTGCTAATAATTATCAAGAGATTATATTTAAAATTGTATTTATATATATATATATATATATATATATATATATATATAATATATATAATATATATATATATCAGAAAGATTTCAAGTATAAAAACTTGGTTCACGGACTATGAACCGCGTATATATCATAACCAATTTTTTCATATATATATATATATATATATATATATATATATATATATATATATATATATATATATATAAACATATATATATATATATATATATATATATATATACAGGGTGACCCAGAGCTACGTAATCGGTCCATAATTTTTTTGTCATTGAAAATATCGATATGAAATTTTCAGAGCAAATATGATTCGACTGAGTCTATTTTTTAAAATTATTTTGAAGAAAATTGCACTTCCGGTTTTGCCGGAAGTGATACCAACTTTGTTATTTCAAATGAAATACCCTGTATTTCTTTTGATTTTCGAATTTCTTATGTTATTTATAATAAAATTGTCAGACCAGTGTTTATACCTAAAATGAACAGTTTTCGAGTTATTCGTTTTTTGTCGTAAAATTTTGACAGTTTCGTCTTCAGCAAAAATAGTCTATTACGTCTTTGTAAGTAGGTCTATTGGTATGCGGTTTGGATTTTTGTAACCTTGAAACATTGTTTTATTCATTCCTTGTCAAAATTTTCCATATTTCTAACTAATTACTTGATAAAATCTAGGGTGAAGTTGGCTAATTTTAAACGATAATAACTTTCTTATTTCAAATGGAATGCTATGTATATTTTTGCATTATCAAATTTGCTATTAAATTACCTTTCGATTTGTATAACCATTTCCTATACCTAAAGTTAATAATAACAAAGATATTTCGCAATTTTGTAATAATTCATATAACAATACACCTGAGAAATCGAATAGCGAGTTATTTCGACGTATCCATGAATACCAATTACAAAAATTGTTTAAAATTTAATTGTGTCCCTTTTTCTGTTCATTAGGTCTGTAGAACCTAATGCTGATATCCGAAAAGATATTGAAAAAATAGTAATTCTATTACGTTAATATTCAATAATAATTGTTGTTTATAACATATGTTTGTAGTAGACTAATGTCAATTTGCAATGTCAAGTTTGACATTATCATTTTGGTCAAGAGAACTACATTAACATAATCCAACAGTTACTCCAAATAATACATTTCAACGTTATACAGAAAGAAATCAATGCTTAGGTATCAATAACAGAATCACAAAACGTAGTTGAATCAGAATAAGAATATTTTTGATGATAAATTCTACTAGCTAGCAGATTATTTCGATCCGCATCTCCAATATAGTGAACCATATTTATCATTTCTTGTCGGGTAAAATCCATTTTATTAACTGAATAAATACTAGAAAAGGTGACACAATTAGATTTTAAACAATTTTTGTAATTGGTATCCATGGATACGTCAAAATAACTCGCTATTCGATTTCTCAAGTGTATTGATATATAAATTATTACAAAATTGCGAAATATCTTTGTTATTATTAACTTTAGGTATAGGGAATGGTTATACAAATCGAAAGGTAATTTAATAGCAAATTTAATTATGCAAAAATATACATAGCATTCCATTTGAAATAAGAAAGTTATTAACGTTTAAAATTTGCCAACTTCACCCTAGATTTTTTCAAGTAATTAGTTAGAAATATGGAAAATTTAGACAAGGAATAAATAAAAGAATGTTTCAAGGTTACAAAAATCCAAAACGCATACCAATACTAACAAAGAAGTAATAGGCTATTTTTGTTGAAGACGAAACTGTCAAAATCTTACGAAAAAAATGTATAACTCGAAAACTGTTCATTTTAGGTGTAAACAGGGGTATGACAATTTTATTATAAATTACATATGAAATTGTAAATCCTGGTGGTTGAGCTACCTACCAGGCGCGTCCCCAGGTTGCGGATAGGGGTACGCCGTGGTGTCCTCGGATGCTGCGGTTAGGAGCGTGATAAGTGGACTCTGCAGGCATAAAACCCTGGTATGGGTCGACACAAACGCTTCCGTGGACAAGCTCCCACGTGTTTGTGCCGTGGCGTGGCGACCCGTGTCGCTGGATGAAGACACCTGGCAGTTGAGGGCCGAGCCTGCCAACACACTGCTTTGGCTGGATTTCAGCTAGACGGGCGGTCAGGAACTAACCCGCTCCTTGATCAATCGGCTTGTCGTACCGCAGAGGTCCGACAGGGTGAGCCTTTTGGGCCGGGGCGCTTTAGCGACCTGGGATCTGGAGGATAACGGTGGCCCCGAGATACCCAGTGAACCATCACCCTCGCATCGCGTCGCCACGCTTTTCTGGGGGGCAATATTTAACCTGTAGCCTTGTGATCGCGTGCCGTTTTGTCACACGACACCCCCGAATGGGGCTTCCGTGGTGGGTGAGAGCGGGTAAATGAAAATAGGAAAGCTCTTAATGGATAAAAAAGATGCCAAGAAGAATGAAACCTACCCAGCTGAAGCAGACTGGATAAAGACCAAACCCCGTAGGGGTAAAAGAATTCCAGTGGGCAGAGCCAAAAGGAGAAGAAAGGCGCTGCGAGGGAGGCAGAGCGAGCAGTCTCGACTGCTCAACCCCTACTAGACGCACCACCTTACCTCGGCCTCAACCTTGACTGCAAAGAAGGCCCTCAGGAGTGCCACCACCTAGAGGACTATCATCCTACTAGGAAGGCATGAGCACCCTAAGCGGGCGACCAGTACAGAGTAAGGCTGCTTGAACCCGCAAGTGTTCCACCTTCCTCCTCCAAAAAAACGAAATAGCGGGAAACTTGCCCAGACTCTACTCCTGGGACTTCATAAAGAAAGACCCAGGAAGGGTCTGGACCGAGACCTGGACGTCCGCCACCTACAAGGAAGCGGCCCTAAGTCACCTTAGAGTTGCAATAATTGACAAGGAGAAACCCCTGATGGAAAAATTCCACAAATTCCACAGGAAAAAGAGGCCCTTGTCAAAAAAGCGATGACAAGGAACTGGACCGAACCATCCTGTCCGCCTCTAGCAGCACAACAAAGCCACCAACGTTCCGCTCAATGGACATACTCTGGTGAAATTCATCAGAGTGTCTGTGATGACGATAGCACACTGGCATGGCTGAAAGCAAGCAGCTGAAAAACTGAGGCGCTGTGGAAGGCTGTCACCCCCTTGCCGTGGTGCAGTCGACCAGCTGCCGAGGTTGACAAAGGCCCACCCTCTGGATCCCCGTGGAAGCTATAGGCAACCCCGAGGAAAAAGTAGGGTCGTTGACCCGTCGCCTCGCGCGCCAAAACCCGCTGGTCAACGTCGGAGATGGTGCCTCTATCCACTATGAGGCCAAAAAAAAGACCCGAAAAGGACACTTACTCATCTTCGGCATCGGAGCATGAGGATATCAAAAAGTTGAGGACGAGGGGCTAGAATTGAGCTAGCCTCTTCCAATCACTTTTGAATTAAAATGAAGCCTGAGAGAGGTCTGTCTGAACTTTCAGCAGCCTCCGATTCACGGAAAGGGAGGAAAACAGGGAGTCATTCCCTTCCCAAAAGAAGCCGGAGGCTGCGAGAGGGCGAGTCGTTACACATAAGCGATGCGCTTTATGACAACCTGAAGGCCGATGATTGTCACCCTACATTACTCCCACTACCAGCAACCCTGAGGTCATGAAGTCTCCTCCCCCACCTCCTCTATAACTGAGGAGGCAGAAGGAAGGACTAACTATGAAATAACCGCACTGCATAGCAATGGCCAGAACACCGCCAAAGGTAACAGTTAGTCCCAGTGCAAATCTGCACCACGGCCAGTGGCGGCAACAGCTGATACTTTGTCGCCGCCTGGGACGTGAGCAGATACACTGGCCACTTATCCAGGAACCCCTGGATAGTTAGATTCCAAAAGTATGCGGACTGACAAAACTTAATGGGTTGTTTTTCAGCACTCCCACAAATGAGAACCCGAGGGACAGCAGTGTATGTTCCATCGACACAATCCAAAGCCCAGCCATTGCAAACACCTGTCATCCTCGGACCTAACAGCGTGGAAGGTGGAGTGCAACTCAGCAGGGCCAAAACCAACCGTTGTTGTTCTAGCATCAGTGTATTCTTCGACGCAAGACTCAGCGACCCCACCACCATCGAGGGAAATGGAGAAACCTGGATAACGCACTGCCCGCACCCAAAACTGGAAGTCATTTTGGGCTGCGATTGCCAACGCACCACCATGTGACATGGGGCAGGTGAGAACACAACGCAAGAAGGTAAGTTACTTTCTGACTTACATTATCGGGTAACAACCTTTACATCATCCAACAAAGGCTGTACACCGACATTTATTTAACTCTAAGTCAAACCTTAGTAGATTATAACGATAGCTTTCACCTCGGTATATCCAATTCCCAATCCTAGGATGGCATGTACCAGATTCTGTTACCATTGTCAGGACCACGATGGATTAAATTTCGAAATTAAACCTTAATAAAAGCGCCAAAAAAACTAACTTCAGGACCTCCGGAGGACGGACAAGAATAAAAATATCGACACCGCACTGCAGGAGGTTTCTGAGGCAGTTGATGGAAGTACGCCAAAACAATAATGGCGCAATTGAACAACAAGTGAATTGGTATTCAAAAAGCCATGAAGAAAAGCATTTTGAAGAATCCTGCCCGCTTAAGAAGCCGCACAACCAGTCCGGCGAAGCCACGAAAGTGGTGGAAGCCGGGAGCTGGAGTGACCTCCAAGAAGATGGCTTAGGAAATCATTTCAATCGGGGCCTAAAATGACAATAAACTTGCCCCAGAACTGGAAACCAGTACAAGAAGCATCTGAGGCAGTTCAAAAAACCTAGTTAAGACCAAAAACAAAGAGAAGCATGGAGAGCCTACTGATGAGGGAAGTCGAGGGACTACTCAGAGGCCGCTAGGCGTTTGATTAAATATCCTTGCTAAAGATCGAGACAACAAAATTTAGGTTCTACTTAGAAGAAAAGAAGACGGCACCACAAACTGCTGATCTTCGTGAAAGGCCTTTAGAGTTTGCTTATGCAAGACTCAGCTTCCCCAATTCCGTGGTCTCACAAAAGGGACAGGAATGGCCAACGTGGAAATTGAAATAGAACCTTCAGACTTGGAAGTGGCACAAGCCAACCAAATAGTACTGAAGACAGAATAGGCTGGGCGCAATACAGAACCTCTTCTCAACCCTTCAAATCACCAGGCATTGACGGCATTTTACCCCGCCTGCTACAGTGGGGCTTGGGCGAATTAATGCCGCACCTGATTGAGGATGTTCAGACGTGCTTGGCGCGCCGGTACATACCAACCAAGCCTTGGAGGGAGGTTGAGGGTTGGTATTTATTCACTAAGACAGGATAGAATAGGATTACACCACACCCAAAGCATTACCCGACCCAAAATTAGGGTTCGTGAACCTCGTTCTCGACTTGAAAACAATTGGATGAGACTATGCGAACGATTACCCTTAAGGATGCTATTTTGAATACACAAGCCACCTGCTATCCACAACCAGCAACGCTATATTACCCCAGGCAGATTCCACACGACACAGCCCTCCATTCTGGTTGCTGTGGTCGAATTGAGAAATCTCTGACAACAAAGAAGTCCACCCTGGTGTTCATAGACATTGAGGTGCGTTTGAACAAAACCACCTTCCCCAAAAATTGGAGATCCGCACTGGCAAGACAGAGTGTTCCTCCAGACTGTTCAGGGGCTGGATCTCAAACATGCTCTCCAAAAAAGAGCTTTAGAAAATCAGTGTAGACAACATTCGTCGTTTCCAGGGGAATGGTCGCGAGAGGCTGTCCGCAGGGGGGTTTTTCGCTATCTCCGCTGCATATGGAACCCTAGTTTCTTCGACAGCCTGTTGCGCACGCCTCTGCGATGATGGACATTCTACTCAATTGCATACGCCAGAATGACTTAACGAATACTGCTTAAAGTGGACAATTTTGAAGAGTTCGGTGCGACATTAATGCAGAGGCCCGTGGAAATAATACGAAAAAATGGTTGGAGGATAGAACTCTCTATCAATTCAACCCCAGAAAGACGGAGAGTTTCTCTTCACAAAAGAAAAAGAAACTGGGGCCATTAAAGCACCTTGTTCTCCTAAACACAGAATTAAGTTTCATGTAGAGGTCAAATATCTGGCGAGTGACCTTTGCGACAAACTCACTTGGAATCTTACCTGGAGAGAAGACTTAAAAAAGGCACAGATCTCCTACGGACGAGTGCCGCAGAGATCATTGGGGAAAAACCTTGGGGGACTAAAAAAACCCAGGGGTGGTCATGTGGATATTATACTGCCATTCGTTGAGAACCGCATGATAGCCTATGGAGCCGTTGTCTGGTGGCCTAAAAGCAACAGGCAACAGCAAAACTCAAGCTTGGGCAGATACAAAGGACCGCGTGTTTCTAAGTGTTGACCGGAGCTAGCGACAACCACCAAACTTGAGGCAATAGAGGTAATGCTATGCCTGCCACCTTTGGATTATTATCTACCCAAGAAAGTGGCGCTTGGCAACTATGGCACGCCTTTGAGGACTATGTTATAAAGCCCAGAAGTAGGATGTGGAGACTTAGACGTCGCCTGTGGCTTTGAGGCTACTATACCACATGCCCCTGCTACAGGTTAAGGGCAGACAGCATTTCGCCCCGCGAATTTTGTTTTTACCAAATCCTACTCAATACACATCAAACAATAGAAAAATTGAGACCTCCGATGAAGGAACGATTCAAATATTTCACGACGGATCAAAAAGCGAGAAAAAAGGCAGCAGCGTTTGTGGAATATATTCGAGACACCTGCGAGTCAAACTTAAGTGACCATGACCAAATGTGCCAACATAGGTTCAGACAGAAGCTAACGGCATAACCATTAGCCGCGAACGAGATTGCTCGGTCTGGAAGACATAACAGAACAAAAAACATTAAAAATCTACACAGAATAAGTAAGGACAATTCATTACTGGCGCCTGAAAGAATCATAAAATAATTCACAGTCCCACTATGAATTGCCATTTCAAGCACTTGCGGGTGCAGCCCAGCACAAACCAAATTCATGGGGTAGCTGCTGCGTTAAAAGGGCCACTCGAGATTGCCAATGGCAACAAAAAAGCTGACGGAATTGGCTAGAAGAAGCAGCCCGGCCTGGAAATATTCGGTGCCCTGCCCTTTCCAGGTCCTTACTTACCGCCTGACACAGCAAAGGTCACAAATGATTGAAAGAGAACACCCATCAGAAATTCCAAAAATCCCTATGCGGATGAAACAAACCACCTGCAGGACTAGCCAAGGGAACTTTTAAATTATCCCCAATAAAGAGCCAAGCAATGAGCTTACCTGTCGATGCCCAGAGGAAAACTACGCAATGTCTGGGAATCTTATACCGGGACACTGCAACTTCGGAAGCCCTTATTTAATTATGGATTAAGCGACACACCTCTCTTGCAGAGCTGTGAACCAGGAAGACGAAGACAGTACAGCCATGATCCTCGTGGAAATGCTCCGCTGTCCTGTCACTCCGAGAATCCATTTCTGGGTGAACTTGGCCAAACTTTTGCCACCTTGAGGGAAATCCCCCTAGGTGCAATCACCCTCTTTTTCAAACGACTGGGATGGTTGGGAGCCTAGGCTGGTGATGTTCCCGGGGAGGATGCACAAAGGGCCCAATGGGGCCTAAGTGCTGTGGTCTCGACTGCACTCCCAAAAATACAGAATACAGAATACATATGAAATTCGAAAATCAAAATATATACAGGGTATTCCATTTGAAATATCAAAGTTGATATCACTTCCGGCAAAACCGGAAGTGCAATTTTCTTCAAAATAATTTTTGAGAATAGACTCAGTCGTATCATATTTGCTCTGAAAATTTCATATCGATATCTTCAATGACAAAAAAATTATGGACTGATTACGTAGCTCTGGGTCACCCTGTATATATATATATATATATATATATATATATCATTATTCCACTGATGAAGAATGTTCGATTCTGAAACGTCCAGAAAATATAAATCAGAAAAAATTTTGAGTTGATTTATTAATAAAACAAAACCTGTATTTTCCGAAGAAATAAAGTTCCTATATGTAAAATTGAAATAAGTAACCAAATAACATAGTATATATATATATATATATATATATATATATATATATATATATATATATATATATAAATATATATAAAAATATATATATATATATATATATATATATATATATATATATGTATATATATATATATATATATATATAAAAATATATATATATATATATATATATATATATATTCACTTGAAATTTTTTTTTTAAACTTCTACTATTTCAAATATCTTCGGGGGCTAGTGGCGTTTCCTGTGCATTCAGAAAAATATATTTCAATTTTCATCATATATAAATGAACAATTTCAGAAAATCTTAAACCAAAGTATTTTATGATATTATGATAACGGATCTGTTAATAATATAATTTTCATATCCAGTATATATATATATAAATGAATACTTTCGGGAAGTCTTTATTCATAGTAATAAATGAGATTGCATTGCGTTACAAGATATAATGATTATATAATTTACATATCCGGTCGGGTAGAATATACAGAAATATATGTTTCAAACTTCAGATATAAATGAATGCATTCAGAAAATCTTTATTCATAGTAATAAAATTTATTGAATTACGCTACAAGATACAAGAATTATTTAATTTCCATATTCATTCGATAGAATATACAGAAATATAATTTTCTGATATTATATGAATAATTTCAGATCTCAAAATGATTTACACAATGAATTATTGAAACAATCGAATACTACGGTAAGAGAGTAAGGTATTTCGGATGAATACTTCATTTAGTTCCGTATATTTATTCACAATACGTGCAAAAAATGACCTAAATTCGAAATACTCACATCCAATCAAATATAACATACAAAGGAACGTATTCTTTCATACGTCAGGTGAGAACGAATAACAGTTAAAAAATATTGAACACCCAAAATCCATTACTTACTACATGTAATTCTCTAGTTCACTATGTCCACCTCAATGAACAAACCCACGCGAAAAAAATTTAACAGTTATTGTTCCATATAATATTCAAATCATTTTCGTTCAATTTGGTCACAGATAACCGAAGGCTGTTTTGGGAATGTTTTTATCGCCCGTTCACGAACGTGAGATGATACCACACGTAATGAATGTTCTAACGAGTAAACAAGGTACGTGCATATTTATCCCGAATTTTGGCCGAGTAATTTATCTTAAGTTGCCAGAAGCACTAGTCGTTTTCTCAATATGTTATGTAATTACTACGAACACAATACATAATATATAACGGACGATTATTTTCATCTTATTTTGATATCTTTATTTTGTTTGTGTCAAAGAGCATCAACTCGTTGAAAAACAGCTTCAGATGTGAGAATTTATTTCATACAAAATAAAATTTATTTACTATAAAATGACTAACGTATCAGAAACAGCACTCTGAAACCTCTGCTACATTATTCAGATCAAGTCATACAATTTAGGAAGACGACTGGTCGATCCCAATCGGAAAGATGGAGGCTTGGATTTTCCATAGACAATGAAAATTTAAAGGTACATTAATACACACTCCGAACGTTGATAAATCTTTTAAAATTCAATTCAGGTTCGTATGAAAATAGATTTGTTTTTTTTTGTGTATAATAATATAGACAGATGGTTAACTAAACAGCCTGACAGTCACTGACATCTCTCTAGCTGACCCGAAATACGCCCTACATTATTATAGGAAATGTGCAAACAGAGTAAAACTGATAAAGAAATGTATTTCTGAGCTATCATTTTATCTGTTAACAATTGTGGTCATGTATATCAATTTGAGGATGAAACAACTATATTTGTTGAACAGATAGCGAAACATAATTTGCACTGAAACGCATTTTTCCTGATTTTCTCCAGAACTACCAGTTTTTTTCTCGATTGATAACAGTATATTGATTTTCATCTCGGTGGCAGAACGAACCAAGCAAGACGAGAAATGACTGAAAATATCGTTCCTATCGTGATTTATGATCGAGAATGCATACAAAAATTATGGGTTTTGCAGTTTGTCAGGATTTTCAGCTTTCCTTTGTAATTGTATCATATATCATAAAAGAATGTCGCATTTTCATTGGTCGAATCGTGGGTTCTGGTCTAGAGTTCATACAGAAATCTCAGAGCAAAATCACTTTCGGTTTTTCATGAGTTTTTTTACTTTTTTTCCCTAAAAACCTTAACCTTAAGTATGATTAAACCGAACATTTTTGAAAACTGATGAAAAAAATTATAATTTTTGGTGTTGATGGGAATTTTTAGGGTTTTTTCTGTAATTGTCTCAATTTTTTTTCCTGAAAACTTTTCCAGGAAGATAATTAATTCAATCTGGAAGTATTCACGCATCGTTTTGAATAGTGAGTTGAGATAGTGAGTACCTACTTCTCGAAAGAAAAAAGGACTTTTAGTTTTTTCTGAAATATTCTATTTTTCAGGCAACATTTTCAATGGGATCCTTACACGAGCTATTAAAAACATCTCCAAAAAATATTTAGTCAAATCAGTTCATCCGTTTTCAAGTCATGTGATTACCAAGCAACAGCATTTAAGTTTCATTTATATAGATTCAGTTTTTCGAAATTTTTCAATTTTCCGGGCAATTTTTCTTTAAAAAGCATTTTTTGACCACTGCGAACATTAGAAGAAAAGAATTTTCCAAATCAGATCTGCCGTTGTCAAATGATGTTCTACTGAACAACTTTTAATTTAAATATATATATATATATATATATATATATATATATATATATATATATATATATATATATATATATATATATATATATATATATATATATATATATATATATATATATATATATATATATATATATATATATATATATATATATATGTCCGGTCAATTTAAACATTCGAGGCTACATAAATTCCCATCAAGCTGAAAATCAGTGAGGTTGTTAAAAATATGATTAAAAATAAAATTTGAAAGTTCCCCATCTTTTCCCTGTTTGGAAAAATTTTTATTCAAGTTCAAAGATCAAAAAAATGAGTTTTTCACGATTTTCAACGAAACTGTAAGTTTTATCATAAAAATATCTCAGACAAAAATCATCATAAAATAATCTACAAAAAATGTATCAATACTTTTTTCCTACGAGCCACCGTTTTTGAGATATAACGATTCAAAAAGTTGCAATAGTCATAATATGCACACGTTTCCACGCCATCTATGAGGTAGTGTACTTAGCGCGTTTTTTTAACGTGGTTTCCCCCGTAGGCCTACTCCACCTGTTTAATTTGAAACTATTGTAAAATTACGGAAATTTGTAAATATTGGAAAAGATAAAAAGCGATGTAAATTAAAAAAAAGGTGAATTTTATTCGTCTGAATTGTAACCGTCAAACTCTTCTCGTTCTTCTTCTTCTTCTTGTTTTTCTTCTTGTTCTTCCTCATTCTGAGTGCAAGTAAATTGCATCAATAGCGATGTATCCTCGTAGGAATCAAACGAATCCTCCTCTGTTAGTGATTCAACATTGGAGCACGACCGGTCTTGACAGTTTGTACATGCCAGAGAACAAAACAGTCCGATTTTTTTGCAACCACATTTAGCAATGCATCCCTTTCTGCAGTTGCAAAAAATTGTGTTCAGAAGTTTTTTCCGGTGCAGGTGGGAGTAAAGTTCGAACTGGTTCCAATGTATTGTCGACCAACTTCCAACCCCAGTCTGTAGGTTCTAGCTGATAACCAAGCCACACTTGAACTTGGTAATATACCCGAAGAAGATGTTGATGAGCAGCAGCTGAGGTTGGGGGAAGAGAAGCTAAATGAACTTGCTTTTTGTTCTTAGTGTTTTTAACGAAACATACATATCGGTGCTTATCTAAGCAGGTAGTTTTTTCAGGAGCTCCGTACATAGAAAAAAGAAAGCGGATAGCGTTGGTGATAATTTCTTCTTGAGTAGAATTACTGTTTTTAAAAACTTCAGCACATTGAACAAAATCTAGTTTTTCAAACATTTTGAGAACTGTTGTTTTACCTCTCCTGTAAAATGCAGATGTCGTATCACAGCCAGTTATTGCGTGTAAAAATAGTACGTGATTTTGACACTTTGCAAAAGCAGATAAATTTGTTGATGAATATATTTCCGATTGATGTTGAGCTTTTCCTGGTTTAAAGAAAAAAATAGTATTTTCGGTTATTTTAAGTATAAATTACAATCACCGATAGAAAAATATTTCAACATATATAACAACTCAAGATGTATATACGTGGCGCACTCATGCATATTATGACGATTGCAACTTGTACAACTTTTTGAATCGTCATATCTCAAAAACGGTGGCTCGTAGGAAAGAAAGTATTGATGCATTTTTTATAGACAATTTTACTACACTTTTTGTCTGAGATATTTTTATGATAAAACTTACCGTTTCGTTGAAAATCGTGAAAAACTAATTTTTTTGACCTTTGACCTTGAATAAAATTTTTTCCATACAGGGGAAAGATGAGGAACTTTCAAATTTAATTTTTAATCATATTTTCAACAACCTTACTGATTTTCAGCCTGATGGGAATTTATGTACCTTCGCTCTCATTTTTAGGTCTAGATTGACCGGACATTATATTTTGTATCTAGGGTTGCTTCTGAAGCAGGGCGAAACTATTGAAATTCACTCAAGTTTATGCTGAAGAGAGCTTTTTTTCGTCATAAACATATTCCTAAATTTTTATATACAGTTTTAATTTTTTATATTAAAACAATGTTTTATAAAACACAATTTACAAATTTATTATAAAATACGCATGAATCACGTTTCTGTGAAACATTCTTCAGATGCTAATTGCAAACTAAATATATTTCTCCATTATATCGAAAACAAGAAATAAATCGTTGACAAATTGTGTAGAAAGGTTAAATAGAAGGATGGTTACAAATAATTAGTAAAATAGGAAAAACCCATCCTGAACTGCAAGTCAGGTAGTTCGGTAATTTCGAAAAGATTCAGAAGAGGGCTTGTAGTATGATCAATTTACCTATTCAATAGGACAATCAATAAATCAATCATAATACGTTTATTAATCTTTCTGTGGATGGAATACATTTTTGTTTTCTAGCTAAATAATTTATTTTGGGAAGTTATAAGGTTCTGCAACCTTCTTCAACCCTGGTTTTACTTAATTAATTTTCTATCATCTACAATTTTAATAAATAACCTAATTTTCCTATATTTGGGGGAATGCGGCTGCGGCCGACTTTTTTGCTAATTACGTGCCATTCGGTCAATAGGAGACCAGAATGTTTGTATTTATATATCTGTAATGATTCTAGAAAATTAAGTTTAATTCCTTTACTTTCTGCATTCAATATTTTGGAGTTGAATGTGTGATTTTCTTGGATTAAATGGTTTGCATAATATGAATCAGACTTTCGATTAATAAAGCTACGTTTGTGTTCTGAAATTCTGGTCTGAAAGCTTCTGAAAGTTCTACCAATGTAATGTAAAACTTATCACAATCTCTACAATTAATTTTATCTACAACCGTGCGTAAATTATGTTTTTACACACCCATATTGGTGCGGTAACTATTACTTTAACGCACTAGTGAGGTAAAAATCAGTTTAACGCACTAGTGCGGTAAAAATCATTATTATTATTATTATTATTGCCTATGGTTTTTCTTTTCAAATAAGCTATTAATCTTGGAAATTTGTCTATCTGCATGTTCTTTTTTATGGACAAGGTGGACTTCAGCATTGAATAATAGCACCAAAGCGACTTCTTTTCCTTGAACTTATCTTCAAAATAGGCAATTAATACATCTTCATTAATGTTATCCACTTTTTCATGGGAGCACCATTCGATTAACATATCATAGGCCTTTTCGTAGCGAATTCCGGATTTCTGTGGTAGCAAGTTCGCCGTAGCAGCTTCAACTAGCCGTGATATCTCCATATTTTCGACTGACATTTTGACTGACAACTAAAACATTGCTGGTGACCAAGTTGGGAAATTTTAGACTATAATTAATTTGTATTTAATCAAAACGAACGGTTGTAGATAAAAAAGTATACATAACTCGCGTGGTAAAGGGGTTTAGCACACTTAAGTGAATGAAAAGACTCGCCTGCGGCTCGTTTTTCAAACTTCACTTAGCGTGTGCTAAAAACCTAGTTACCACACTTATTATGTAATATACTATTACAAACTCCTGATTCATTGTTTTTGTGATTTTTGGATTTATATGATTTCCTTAATGAAGTTAAGTGAGGGAATTGAACTACCACACTAGCAGCTTAGAATGGGTTTTTTCTATTTCACTAATTATTTGTAACCATCCTTCTGTTTACACTTTCTACACATTTTCTCATCTATTTATTTCTTGTATTCGATATAACGGAGAAATATATTAAGTTTTCATTCAGCATCTGAAGAAGGGAGAGTTGTTACGAAACTTGCGTCATGCGTATTTTATTCAATAATTGTTTTTTATAAACCACTGTTTCAATATGTTTATTAATTTATATCATGTATCTTGTTTACACGACAAAAGGCGCAATTTTGTAGCAATAGGGTTAAAAGTTTAGTATCTAGGTAGTTTTTTATGATATCTTGAATGGGATTGGTTTTGGTTCGAATTAGTTGGGGGGTTGGCCCCCTGGGGGAAGAAATAAAGCTTGTTTACATGAGTCAGATCGCAATTTTGGAGTATTAGGGTTAAAACTTTGTAGGTAGGTATTTTCGAAAGATATCTTGGATAGGATTAGTTCTGGTTCGAATTGGTTTTGTGGAATGACCCCCTGGGGGAAGAAATAAATTTTGTTTACATGATAAAGGGCGTAATTTTGGAGCAATCGGATTGATAAATTGTGAATAGGTAGTTTCCTATGATATATTTCAATGCGAATTGGTTGGGGGGTTGACCCCCCCCCCCAAGAAAATAAATCTTGTTCACACGATAGAAGGCGCAATTTTGGTTGAAACTTTGTAGGTAGGTAGTTTCGTGGGATATCTTGGATGCTATTTATTTCTATATGAATTGGTTGGCGGCCGCCCTTGGTTGAAGGGTTGACCCTCCGGAGGAGGAAATAAATCTTGTTTACACGATAAAGGGCGCAATTTTGTAGCAATAGGGTTGAAAGTTTGTTATGATATTTTGGTTGCGATTGGTTTTGGTACGAATTGGTTGGAGGGTAGATCCCCCGTGGAGGAAATGAATATTGTTTACACATTAGAGGGCGCATTTTTTTTTGAATGAAAAAAAAATCATGATTCAATGAATAAATTTTTTAAACTGGATACGTTATGAAAACCTTCTCTTCTAATGCAGCTCGCTGCGATAAAGTATTTTTTCATTACTATTGCAGTGTTTTGTTATCCTGGAAAATCTACTTAACCCAGTATCTACAGTTATTTACAAAAACTCTCTTTCGCAATGACTGAATTCCTTCCATTACTAATGATTGAATAATAAATGGTCAATTAAACGAACTTCTCACATAATTATAACATATAAATGAATTTAAATCGAAACATCATTTCTGATTAAATCTAACAACTCTCTTAAATACCGAAAATTTGAATAGCGAAGCGATCGATCGTTCAAAAATGGACATAGTTCCGAATCCTCTAAATAGGTACGTTATCGAGATGTCTTAATGACCAAACATTGCTCGTGCATCAAGATAAATTGGAGTCTTGTACTCGAGGTGGTTCCTGATCTTCGTGTCCCGGAGCTCTGTGAAGAAATATCGGCGACACTTAATTCCATCTTGAAAATCCACTAAACTAACGGTATCTGGTGAAATGTCATCGTCGAAGTTTATCAATTAGTTTTCCAAACATCATTAAATATCGAAATTCTACTTATATTTGTCTTAATTATCTTCATAGAATTAAGCACGTCTGTGGTCGACGTAGGTATTCGAAAAAGTTACCCGTATGAAGCTAAACCAACGGTTTGTAACATACTTGTGTCAAACTGATCACGTTCTTGTTCTGAAAACAGTAGAGGATTCGTAGGTAATTTTTTCTTGAATCAAGACGCTTTCTACATTTTAATGAAGGCAATCATTTTGTTTCGATTAGGGATTCCTGTTCTATCTTCACTCAGAGAACATATTTTTTGTTTTTCAGTTTAGAATATTCATTCCTGAAAAGTGCTGGACTTATTATTTATTTTTAATGGCCATTTTGTTATTTGCTGATTCATTAAATTAATTTTTTCTCTTGAATACGAAATCGAATTTTGTAGGTTATTTGTTTATTTTTTGAAGTTTGGGCCGTAATATTAGTCTAGTCAACAAGTGCTTTTTTTTTAAATGGAGATGTTTTTTGAAAAAAATACAGTTCCGCCCGCGAAAATTGTAAAGGTTATAAACAATTTACTGAAAGATAAAAACAGAGGTTTGGTTCTCTGCGAATAACTCAGAAACCAATTGAGATTCTTGATATCCAAAAAAATATTCGGAAAGAAGATGAAATTTCCTATTATAAAGTCTGGACTTTCGAAACTGTAGGACAGATATTTATAATTTACTCAGAGGGGTAAAAATACGACCGATCTGGCTTGCGCAAATCGAGCTCATTTTGGACAAATATTTAACCATATTAAATACAAAAATTTACGTACGAAAAAATTGAGGTGCTTACTGGATAGGTGAATAAATAATAATTATGTAGCAAAAACTTTTTATCACAATTTTGCAATTATTTATGTAATTGTTAATTATAAATTTTTTTGGACTTGAACATGAAAATTGTGTGTGTTATAACTATTGAACTATAAGTCTGAGATTTTTTTCCTTTCTTGCAGCTATTTTGAAAAGGCTTCAGAATAGATCTCTGTTTGAAAAATTCAAAAAGTTCAATAGCTATCACACTTGCAATGTTCTTGTTGAAGCAGCAGAAAATTATTAATTAACTATATATTATTATATATTACTGATTGAAAAATCGCGATACAAATTTTTTGCCACCGAATTATTGTTCATTCAACTAACCAGTTATTGTCCGAATTTTTTTATTTCTCAATTTTTCTTGAAGTGTCCTGAATGGGCGTGTTTTGCACAAGCCAGATTAGTTGTTTTCGGCCGAATTTTTATCCCTCTGAGAAAATTATAAGTATTGATCCTACAGTTCCGGCAGTTGGAACTTTCTTCTAGGAAATTTCCTCCTCTTTTTGCGTTTATTTTTGGATATCAAACATCTCAATTGGTTTTTCAGATATATGCAAAAAACCAAACCCCTCTTTTTTTTCAGTATATTGTTTATAACTTCAACAATTTTCGCGAGCGGAACTTTATTTTTCTCAAAAAATATCTACATTCTATTTCAAATCGAGTGACATCTTGTTCATATTTTTCCGAGGCTGCTGAAAAAAGTTGAACAAAGAAGCACTTGTTGGCTAGACTATATGGTTATTAGTAACTTAAACAAAACCGCATGAGCAGCACAGCTCCGTCACTAAGGTAGTATTTCTCATTTTTTCATAATCAAACTCAAATTCAATCTGGATGAACTTTGGAGGCGCCTAAACACTAAGAAAATACTTAAAATCTTTACATAGTAGCGGAAACAGTAAGTAAACTAACTACTCCCGCACTTCACTGTTGACTTTCGATGCAGTGCAATAGTCTATTCATTCCGAGAGAAATACGACTAAAAATCATTGAGAAATGAGTTTTTCTAAAACTTGCAAGTTTTATTGGAATAAAAAGAAGTTTCTATATGTTGGATCAAAATATATTTTATTGAAATCACAGCATGAGAATTTATGAACACCCGATTTAAGAATTTATCCCTTTTTAATGAATTGTAGTGCTGAAGAGTTATTCATGCGATAAGCGATATAGATAATAAAAAGTGAAAAAATCTTAATAAACCTTATTACCAAGTTTGTTGTATTCAGTTGTGTGATGATTAAATTGATAATCCAAAATAAACACATAATAAAATGGTAAAAGTTTAAGAAACAAAGATAGATACGAAGAAAATATCATACAATGATAAGATCCTCACATCATTAGAGCCTAATAGTTTGCAATTTCTAAATCAATAAACTGAAAAAATGGTGATAATGATGACCTATATTGAACATAACTGACGTGATATATATTTAATAATTTCAATATCGAATTAGAAAAATTGAACTGAAGAAATAATAATTGAAATAAATGTAGATATACTAATGAAACATTGTCTTCTAGATATACTTTCTGCATCAAATAAATATTCAATTATCATTCATTGGCAATGAGTACCTATATTGAACATACTGCTGTAACTGACGTGATTTATGTAAATTTAATAATTTCAATAACAAATTAGAAAAATTGATCTGAAGGAATATTCATTAGAACCAATGTGAATATACTTATGAAACATTGTCTTCTAGACGTACTTTCTGCTTCGAATAAATATTCATAATAATAATCGAAGAAATGCGAGGTGAAATTTTAAATGTCGGATTATGTTCACGAAATAGCCTACAGTAGTTTCCTTGTGCAATCCAGGCGAGGGGACGATGATCGAAAGTAAGATGTCAGATTAATCAGGTGAAGTTCACTGTCATGATCATTGTGTATGTGTAAGAGCGCAGCTATAGCAGCGTTGCCAAGTGAATGCTCTGCAACAATTTTCTGAAATTAATAAAGTCATGAAGATAATTGACGTTCAGATCAGCTGGAGATATAGACATCAAACGAAAAACACTATAGAACGATGATTACATAGGACAAAACTCATCTCAAACAAAAATTATTGAGTTTTATCAAAATCGTTCATTTCATCTTATTTATCGTTGTGTAAATGACCTTAAGAAAATTTTCCAAATTATTGCTTTTGGAATATAGGTATAACAACATGGAAATAATGTTCTGCAAAAAGTCAAATAGATTAATGATGAATTTGATATATAGTAGGTCATGCGGTAACAGCGCCGTCTTGCTTGATTTATTTTTATTTGTTTGTGGTATGTGTATTAGAAATTATAGATTTTTCGAGTAATTCCTAAACATACAAAAAAGTCAATATATCTATGATGATACGTTTCTAATACCTGAAAATCAGTATTGATTTTTGGGAAAATTGGAAAACAGTTTCTACAGAAGTCCCAAAATTCCTATGGTGATTCTAACATTGACGTCGTACGAATGCTACTGCTACGCCATAAATCGCGTTGACTAGATGCGAATATTTCGGACTGATCATTACTTTTCCCAGCTTTCTAAATAATACGAACCTGAGGTTTTTTTGAAATATTGTTATTTTCGTGACGCTTTGCGAGTACAACTAGAAAAGTAAAAGAAATAATTTATATATTTGTTTTTGTTTTAAATCGTACGTGATTGTCTAATTAGTACAATTTTGCAACAACTAATCGAGAAATGGAAACTAAGCAAGTATATATAGGTAATATAAAAAAAGTGAGTTGATAAAATTGTATAGCTTGATACGAATATTCATCTACTGTTTACATACGTTTAGGGTACATGTGATTCCAGTGTTTACTATTGACATAACAGAGGAAAGAATACGTGAAAATAACTAATGGGGGTATATCGACTGCACATGTTCATTCAAATTCACTTTGTCTGTTTCTGGAATTTATTCACTTTTTTCTTGCCTATCATGATTTATATTTTTCATTGCAAATAAAATACGATTTGTATTATAAACTTATGAACTTTTCAGGTAATTTGCATTTCTGACTTTCTGGACTTGACACATATGAAGAATTTGCATTTCTTAAATATTGAGGAAATGATGGTTTCTATATATGCAGTGGGTTACTATACGATACTATTATACAGTGCTATATAAATATCTTTACATATTTCTCAAGCTATCGTTTTAATATCAAAAGTAGTACTCTTAGGTAGTTGGATTTTACCCAAATAGAACGACATTCCATACAGGGGTGAACAAAGGCCACGTAGTCCTCAGAAATAGGAGAATTTCTCTGATCTCAGTTCCTTTTATGATTTCTAAGTTATTCAACCATTAGCGTAGCTTACAAGAATCAGATATATATATATATATATATATATATATATATATATATATATATATATATATATATATATATAGTTATATAGTTGAAAAGGATGTCTTTGCTGAATTATTTTGGTAATCTATAGGTTATTGGGATGGTAGCAATGAAACAAGTGATTTAATCTTTCTTTCTTCAGCTCGAGCTTTCCAGATTGCTTAATCTCATCATCAGAAACGCTGAAAGACATTAGATAATTAAAAGCTCAGATATTTAGTGATTTTTTCCTCAAAACGAAAACGCAGCTCCTGTAAGTTATTTTATTGAATATTTAAGCTTCTAATTATTTTATGTCTTGTAGCGCTCCTGATAATGAGATGAAACAATCTTGAAAGCTCGAGCTGAAGAGAAGAAGAATAAATCACTTGTTTCATTGCTGCCATCCCAATAACCTATAGATTAATATGTTTATATATATATATATATATATATATATATATATATATATATATATACAGTGCTTTTATGATGAAAGAAAAAAATTCATTAAAAAATTATGTTTCTATTTCATGTTAAAATCCTCGGACATTTCGATTTGTATTTTTTTTTGGGCAATTTTCGCAATAAAAATTTTTGTATACAGGGTGTCTCATTCAAGAGCTATGGCTTTGTCATTAGTTTTTTTAAAGGTAATACCCTGTATATCAATTTTCACTTTACAATTCTACGATAAATTCTTATCACTTTTTGTGAACATACCATATGCCTCAACTTGATGGATTCCCAGATTAATAACGGAGATAGTGGAGCACCTGGAGATATTTAAAATGTGGATTAAAAGTACAAAAAAAATTTTGGTAAACATTGTCATTAAATCTGAAGAATGAAATTTCACATGTACCATCTGAATTCATTCACTGGTGCTGTTATAGTCCGCAGTTTTCACGTTTTTTAACGCTCCAGGCACTACAACTACTTTCATTGTTTAAGAAAATGCAATTACTTGAGAGAGAACGTATTGAAGTACTTATGATGATTGGTTTTGGAGATAGGGTGCGTTGTTCACAAGAAGAAGGTCTGCAATCTATTCAATGAAATCATCCTGATCGTCCGCCAATTACTTAGATCGACAGTCAGCAAAATTGAATCAAATTCAGGAGATACGGCCACGTTAGAGATTTACCTAAAGGAAGACCACCGAGAGGTAATCTGAAGAAACAGTGGTGAACGTTCTACCTAGAAACCCAAGATAACCCTCATACATCCATTTACTACAATTTCCAATAAATTTTCAATTTATCAGTAGGGTCCGTGCATAAAATACTTAAGGTAAAATAAGTATCATCCCTATAAAATTAAGCTGGTACATGAATTATTAGAGAGAGACGATTTTGACCGCAGAGTACAGTTTTGTGAGCAGATTTCTTGAAATTCATAATCAACACATCTAAATTTCATTAACAAACATAATTTTTTTTCTGATGAAGCCACCTTTACTTTAAATGGCCACGTCAACAGACAAAACTGTAGGTATTGGGCGACCGAGAATCCTCATTGGATGCAAGAATGCCACACACAGCGGCCCTCAAAAAAATTAATACATGGGCAGCGATTGTTCGAAATCGTATAGTTGTCCCTATTTTTTTGAAGGAACACTAAACGGAGAGGACTACTTGAACTTTCTCCAGTTCGAACTCATTCCGGGCTTTTAGCTGTTTTGTTTCCTAACCCACAAGATCCTGACATACCTAATAACGAGATATGGTTTCAACAAGATGGGGCACCTCCTCACTATTCAATCGCTGTTCGACAATTTCTTGATGCAACTTTTCCCAACAGATGGATAGGACGGAGAGGTCCGATTGAGTGGCCGCCAAGATCACCGGACATAACCCCATTGGGATTTTTTTCTTATGGGGTTATTTGAAGTCTAAAGTTTATTTGAATAGACCAAATAATATTGATGATCTAAAAGAGAGAATCAGGCAGGAAATAAGACTCATCAGTCCAGAAGTAATTGAAAATGTGCAACGGGAAACATTGAATCGACTTCAAAAATGTCTCGAAGTAAACGGACAACAGATTGAACATATGTAAAAATTAAATTAGTAATTACATTTGTGTGTTTTCATATCGTACCTCTCATTACCCACTATCTCCGTTTCTGGCAATCCATCGAGTTGAGGCATATGGTATGTTCACAAAAAGTGATAAGAATTTATCGTAGAATTGTAAAGTGAAATAATATACAGGGTATTAATTTTAAAAAAACTAATGACAAAGCCATAGCTCTTGAATGAGACACCCTGTATACAAAATTTTTATTGCGAGAAATGCCCAAATAAAAATACTAATCGACCTGTCCGAGGATTTTAACATGAAATGGAAACCTAATTTTTTAATGAATTTGTTCCTTTCATCATGAAAGCACTGTATATATCTATATATATATAAATAGATATATATAAATATATATATATATATATATATATATATATATATATATATATATATATATATATATAGTATATATATATATATATATATATATATATATATATATATATATATATATATATATATTTATATTTATATAAACGATTTTAGTCCAAGCTGATGATCAGAAAACTGAAGAGTTTTATGGAATATTTTACATCAGCTGCAATGTCATGAATCTTTGGACGACCTTTATCGAGAATCATTAGCAGTTGCCATTGATATATCTAAGGCCTTCGACCAAGTTTGGCATAAGGTACTGCTTTAGAAGCTTCAATCCCGAACAATTATGCGGCTTGATTGAAACCTACCTCTAAACTAAAACTAGTTTTGTTATTAATATATATATGATCTCTTCATTTATCTCAAATTTTTTTTTAAACTAATTCTCTCGTTACACGAAATACGCAGATAATACAAACCAATTTGCTGATCACATTTCAACTAATAGACTGTGTTTTTGATCCGAACCGGAAACCTATGGAACGTTCTACCCTCAGAGGCAGTGGTGGATTTACCAGCAGGCTGAGTAGGGCGGCAGATTTTCGGTGCGGAAATTTGGGGCCAAAATTTTCAACTTCCCGCTGAAAAATGAAAATTTTCAAAAATTGGAAGTTATTGTTTTCACCCCGATTTACGAAAATCGAGTTTTCTTCAGATCTCGACATTTTGAGGTATTAAGAAGCCATAATGACTATTTTTATGATAATATCTGTATGTATTTGTGTGTATGTAAACCTCTTATAACGTTTGAACAGAAAACCGATCGCAATGTAGTTTGCGGCATTCGAAAGAGTTTCACCAAACTTAGATTTATTGAGAATTGCAACCGATTTGGCCCTGTCAATTTTGAGAAACCGCAAAAATAAAATTTTCAAAAAAATGTTTTTTGGAATACTCCTTAGACTACCAAGCCAATCAATTTCAAAATTTACTCAGCTCTTTTCCTTATCGAACTGCGTCGATTAACCCAAAGAGCATACAAATCAGTAGACCCATTCAGCAGATATCCTTTTCAAAAAATTTTCAAAAAACCTGAAAAACGGTCGTCCCTGTATTTTTGAGCTAATTTTCCTGCTAATTTTGAGCTAAAAGCTCTTGTAAATCTACCTGGTAATTAATTTTTGAACTCAAAAATGTGAATTTAAATACCTTTTTTTAGCTGTGTTCGGGCGAGAGAAAACATTCTTGCTCAAAACGACTGAAGAACTAATGAACAAGATTTCATACGACGATATAATTGAAGATTTTGCGAATAAAAAACTGCGCACAAAGGTATTCTAAAACTTTCATCACCTAATTAATTGAATTTTATCGTCATCATCAACGGTTTGTTACCATATAATCGAATATATTGTTTTTAAACTGTAAGTAGGTAAACGCAATAAAAATTATTCAGTTACGTTTATCGAATGTACATTATTCTGTGAGTAGTATTAACATATAACTGACCTCGCCTTTTTAGTAGTACTAGTATTTGATTGAGCTTTTATTATCTCAGAAATATACCCATGAAAAATATTTCTTGAGCAATCTTACCTAAATCGGTGGGTTATAAAAATAATGTAGGAATCTAGTTCACAATCATACTAATAACAGAAAAAAAGTGGTGTAATTAGGACGATAATGCACAAATCATAAAGTTACAATTTCATTGACATAAAAATTGTAGTTAGTATGATAGTGAACTAGTCCATCGAATTGTAGGGGTCGGTAGGGGCGGCAAAATTTGAATAGCCTTCTAGCGAAAAATATCTAAATCCGCCACTGCTCAGGGGTGTTTTCGGTTTGCTAGAACTTGCAGCGGTTTAATTCTAGCATAAACCACCATATGTCGAAGTAATCTCGGAGCGCTTGAAAAATGTTTCTTACGAAAGTTGCTCATAAAAAAACTTATTTTATAATTTTCACATGAAATGTATGACATTTTCCGTTTCATTTTCAAAAATAACTGACGAGACCTAGTTATTTTCTAGGGGCTCTTTGTATACACGGTTTCAATCAACTATTGATGAAACAGTTTGAGAGTTTGTCGTAATATAAAATTATTATTACTCAAAATGAATTTAGTTTTTGGTACAGGTAATATTTATTTCTGTATTTCCAAATTACTTCAATTTCTGTCGATAATGAGTATTACATATTGTCGATAAGTTATTTCATCAGTATCGCAACACTGCTTGAAATATTACCTTAAATACCCACGAGAGCATGGAAGTATCTATCTACAATCACCATCTTGTTTACTCTGAGAATTTTATTCATAAATATTCATACCTTCATGGCGTGCTGCAGGAATGATTAGATAATTAAATTAAACTTTCAGATTTATCCAACAAGGCTTTTTATGGACACGGAAGATTTATTTCCCCATCCAGTAATATAGTTCATTGCTACTACAGCATTCCCTATACTGTGATGTCCGACGGATTCGCAGCCGTTCTTCCTAGAGTTGTCTCTTTTCTATGCGTTCTCGAACAGAGACGACATAGAGGCGGCGATTTCTGTGATCCCAAACGATTAATTGACGTTTGTGATGCCCGTTCGTATAGGAATTTGCAAATTATCTATTCGTTAGAAGGTAATTGGGGACAAATAGATGCATGCGGGATTGGTATCTGATCTTGAATTCAAGACTATTATTCCCTGCATGGTTGGCGCGCTTCTGGAAATCTACAAGCAGACATTCTGCCACGATCTATTCGTCTATAATTTGCTTACGCATACTTACCTACCTGAAAAACACTGAAATCAATTTGTGTAAGAAGTAGTTGTACATTTTTTCTATGACGTAGTAACGGTATAAATCAACTAGGAAAGGAAGTAACGCAAAAAATATCTAAGGAACAAATCGAACAATTCGAAAAATATAAGGCTCACTTTTCAATATTCTGGATCAAATGGAATGAGAAATCGATTAACTGAAAAATAATTATATATGTATATATATATATATATATATATTTATATATATATATCTATATATATATATATATATATATATATATATATATATATATATATATATCTTTATATATATATATATATATATATATAATATATAATTATATATTATAGTATATATATAATATAAAATATATATATATATATATATATATATATATATATAATATATATATATATATATATATATATATAATATAATGTAATATATCAAGAGACACAGAATTCCGGGGTTCAATCCGATTTCGGAAGTTTTGTTGGCGCTGAGAAGCACCGTTTGTCTCACGACGTTTCGCCAAAATCTCATTTGGCATTTTCAAGTGCTGCTGTACGTCTGGTGACTCGACGGCAACTATGTTCGCCTCTGCTTGTAGCTCGGTTTTTATTGGCATTGGCTGGTCTCGTTTCCTGGATTGGCCGCGTTCGCTGCATAGGCTCCGCCCCCCTCACTTCTTGACTTTCTTCCTCGATGTTAGTTTTTTTACGTCTTGTGTTGTTTTATCCGTTTTCGTGTGTTTTAAAATTATTTTCCAAGTCATGGAATATTTAGAGCATCGTCTCGTTTGTTTAGGTGTCCGGATTTTTCTATTTCTAGAGCTTCTCTATGGTACCGGACCTGTAGTTTTTCTATGGATGCTATTTCTCTTGATCGGTCAAAATCGATTCTGTGGCCTGTTGCTTGATGATGTTGAAACAGGGCTGATGTTGTTTGTTTGTTTCTGACGCTATTTTTATGTTCTTGTATTTCTTGCAGATATTTTTCTGTTCGTTTGTCCTATGTATGTTTGGCGCAGTCTGCACACGGTATGCTGGTAGACGCGTGGTTTTCTAATCCCGATTTTATCTTTCGGGTTCTTCCAAGTATATTGGCTATTGTTTTAGGGGTTTAAAATATTGGTGTTATGTTATTTTTCCTCAAAGACTCTTCCAATTTTTATCTGTAATTCCTTTTACGTATGGAAGTACTGCTTTTTGTCTGGATTCTTCGGCGTTGTTTTTTGGATGTTTTTATTGGATTTTCTTGTTTTGATGGCCTTTTTGATGTCGGTGTATGTATATCCATTTTGTCGTAAAGGCGGTTGTGATCTGTTCGATTTCTTGTTCTCTTTGTTTTCTGGTTCTGTTAGTCGAAAAGATCGAGAAATTAATGAGTTTACTACTGAACTGTTTTTGTGAAGGATGGTGGTGGGGATTGTGCGTTCAGGTATCTGTTAGTGTGTGTTGGTTTGCGATATACACTGAAATCCCAAAGTACCGTTCAGATTTCTTGTGAGGAGTAAGTCCAGAAAAGGCAGTTTTTATTTTTGTTCAATTTCTAAAGTAAACTGATTTTTTTGGTGTATCTGTTGAGATACTGTAGAAAATTCTCTAGATCTTTCCGAGAGTGTGGCCAGATTAAGAAAATGTCATCACATAGCGTTTCCAAAATTTGGGTTTCAGGGGAGCATTTTGTAGAGCCTCTTTTTCGAAATATATCATAAAAAGGTTAGCTATGACTGGTGAAAGCCGAGGATCCATGGGTGCGCCGTCCCTGTTTTGCTTGTAAATTTTATCGTTAAACATGAAATAAGTGTTTTTCAGACAGTGTTACCGCGAGGCCGATGACGTAATCTGGGAAAAAACGCTCATTACTGGAAATTTTGTTTAGGGCTTCCTCAACGGGTATACTCGGGTAAAGTGATTTTATGTCAAAGCTTGCTAAGATGTCATTTTCTTCGAGGTGAATGTCTTTTATCATTCTAGTAGATGTTCAGAGTTTTTTCAACGAAAGATTGGGCGAGTTCAACTGTAGGTTGCATAATACCGGCTAGGAATTTTTCAAGTTTTTGTGTTGGTGATCGGAATGCGCTGACTATCGGACTGAGAGGGGCTTCAGGTATATGGATTTTTGGCAGTCCGTATAGTTCCGGGCATCTGCTTGACTTTTCCCTAGGTATTTATCGATTTTTCGATTTCTGGCTCTAGTTTAGCGACTTTTATTTTTGTTTTAGTTGTTTTCTCTAGGTAGATTGTTGGGTCTCTATTTGTCAGTTTGTAAGAATCATCTTTGAGGATATCTAACATTTTATTTATGTAGTCTTTGGTGTCCATCACGACTGTCGCGTTGCCTTTATCAGCTGGTAAGATGGTTATTTCCCTGTTTTTCTTTAAGGATAGGAGTGCTTGATGTTCAGCCCGTGTTAAGTTTGGAAATCGAAAATCGATAATACCTAGGGAAAAGTCAAGCAGATGCCCGAAACTATACGGACTGCCAAAAATCCATAAACCTGAGGCCCCTCTCCGACCGATAGTCAGCGCATTCCGATCACCAACACAAAAACTTGAAAAATTCCTAGCCGGTATTATGCAACCTACAGTTTGAACTCGCCCACATCTTTCGTGAAAAACTCTGAACATCTTACTAGATGATAAAAGACATTCACCTCGAAGAAAATGACATCTTAGCAGCTTTGACAATAAAATCACTTTATCCCGAGTATACCCGTTGAGGAAGCCCTAAACAAAATTTCCAGTAATGAGCGTTTTCCAGATTACGTCATCGGCCTCGCGGAACACTGTCTGAAAAAACACTTATTCATGTTTAACGATAAAATTTACAAGCAAACAGACGGCGCACCCATGGGATCCTCGCTTTCACCAGTCATAGCTAACCTTTTTATGATATATTTCGAAAAAGAGGCTCTACAAAATGCTCCCTGAAACCCACAAATTTTGGAAACGCTATGTTGATGACATTTTCTTAATCTGGCCCACACTCTTTCGGAAAGATCTAGAGAATTTTCTACAGTATCTGCAACAGTATACACCAAAAAATCCAGTTTACTTTAGAAATTGAACAAAATAAAAAACTGCCTTTTCTGGACTTACTCTCACAAGAAATCTGAACGGTACTTTGGGATTCAGTGTATATCGCAAACCAACACACACTAACAGATACCTGAACGCACCAATCCCACCACCATCCTTCACAAAAAACAGTCAGTAGTAAACTCATTAATTTCTCGATCTTTTCGACTACACAGAACGCAGAAACAAGAGAACAAGAAATCGAACAGATCACAACCGCCTTACGACAAAATGGATATACATACACCGACATCAAAAGGCCATCAAAAACAAGAAAATCCAATAAAAATCAAAAACAACGCCGAAGAATCCAGACAAAAAGCAGTACTTCCATACGTAAAAGGAATTACAGATAAAATTGGAGAGTCTTGAGGAAAAATAACATAACACCAATATTTAAACCCCTTAAAACAATAGCCATATACTTGGAAACCCGAAAGATAAAATCGGATTAGAAAACCACGCGTCTACAGCATACCGTGTGCAGACTGCGGCCAAACATACATAGGACAAACGAACAGAAAAATATCTGCAAGAATACAAGAAACATAAAAAATAGCGTCAGAAACAAACAAACAACTCAGCCTGTTTCTACATACAAGCAACAGCCCAGAATCGATTTTGACCGATCAAGAGAAATAGCATCCATAGAAAACTACAGGGTCCTTACCATAAGAGAAGCTTAGAAATAGAAAAATCCGGACACCTAAACAAACGAGACGATGCTCTAAATATTCCACTGACTTGGAAATAAATTTTAAAAAAAACACGAAAACGGATAAAACAACACAAGGCGTAAAAACTAACATCGAGGAAGAAAGTCAAGAAAGTGAGGGGGCGGAGCCTATGCAGCGAAACCGGCCATCAGGAAACGAGACCAGCCAATGCCAATAAAACCGAGCTACAAGCAGAGGCGAACAGTAGCTTGCCGTCGAGTCACCAGACGTACAGCAGCACTTGAAAATGCCAAATAAGATTTTTGGCGAAACGTCGTGAAACAAACGGTGCTTCTCAGCGCCAAACAAAACTTCGGGATTGAACCCCGGAATCTTTCTCTGATTCATTCCACCATCCGAGAAAACATACGATATAACAATTGTATATATATATATATATATATATATATATATATATATATATATATATAAGTAATATAAATGTATTGGTAACAAAACTTGAAACAATATAAACGTGACAGTATCCACAGGAGTATTATTCATACATGTCTGTGGAGATACAATATAAAAGAATACAAACAAATAGGCACTAATCGAAATTCCTTACACATTACAATATTCACAGAAGTGCTATATAGACCTATAGAAACATAATATGAATAAATATCAACAAAAACATTATAAATTATCCCGCGAGATAAAAAAGATAAACATGAGCATATAATTATATTAAAACAATGGTTAATAATAATAATTTACACAATTTATTCAAAGAAATAACGCATGAAGCACGTTTCGGTGGAACTTCACCTTCTTCAGATGCTAATGGCACACTAACTATGTTTTTCTATTATATCGAAAACAAGAAATAAAGAGATGACAAATTGTGTAGAAGGGGGGAATAGAGGGATGGTTACAAATAATTATTAGAATAGAAAAACATTGGATTTGAAAAAAACAAAAGTAGATAACAAACATAATTTTTCAATTTTTCGCAAACCATCACAAACTAATAGCGTCATACATAGTACTTCCCTACATCCATTCTAACATAAAATGCCATTTTTTAATAGTATGGTACATCGTTTAGTAAATATTCCACTTTCAAACACAAATTTTAACATCGGGAAAAATATAATTAAACAAATTGCGGTAAATAATAATTATGATCCCTTAATAATAGACAATATGATAGAAAAAAAGTTATTCAAAAATGCGATTAGCCAGGTGTACCATCTAACTAAAAATAATATCAAATATAACAGCCTCACTTTCATCGGAAATTCAAGTAGAAAACTTAAATCTCTCTTATCTAAGCACAACATTAACATTGCTTATCGTACCGGCATTAATTTAGGAAATCATATGAAAAATAATAAATCCAAAGTTCATAAAGATAATAAATCAGGAGTTTATAAAATCAATTGTGGTGATTGTGGTAAATTTCACATTGGTAGAACCTTTAGAAGTTTTCAAACTAGAATTTCAGAACACAAACGTAGCTTTGTTAATCAAAAGTTGGATTATGCAAACCATTTGATCCAAGAAAGTCACACATTTAATTTTAAAATATTGAGTGCTAATAGTAAGGGAATTAAACTTAATTTTTTAGAATCATTACAGATTCATAAATACAGGCATTTCGGTCTCCCATTGAATAGCCAAATCGAGCATACTTCAAGCCCCCTTCTCAATCTTTTCAAAATTACCGAACTACCGGACTACCAGTTCAGAATTAGTTTTTCCTATTCTGATAATTATTTGTAACCATTCCTCTATTTACCCCTTCTACACAATTTGTCATCTCTTTATTCCATGTTTTCGATATAACAGAGAAACATAGTTAGTTTGCCATTAGTATCTGAAGAAGGTGAAGTTTCACCGAAACATGCGTCATGCGTTATTTCTTTGAATAAATATGTAAATTGTTATTATTAATCATTGTTTCAATATGTTTATTAATTTACACCATGTATCGGCCCAATCAATTCAAAAAATGAGGATACAATATATTTTCAGAGTTGCAATAGTTTTTTCTTTAATTTTTGTTTAATAACAAATGAGATTTGTTGTTTTATATATTTAAATATATATATATATATATATATATATATATATATATATATATATATATATATATATATATATATATATATATATATATATGTGTATGTGTGTGTGTGTATGAACATCCATGCATCAAGTGCTTTTTAAAAATTTTTAAATTGATTTGTGGTCACTACTTCAAAAATTTTATAGCCATCATACTTGGCAAGAAGTGTAGAGACTGTACTCAAATCTTCAATTTTTTAGTACTTTCTATTCAAATATCCAAGGCTTTTTACGAAAGCATTCTTTTTCAATATAAGTTAAACAGAAGATAATTCTGATTTGTGTGTGTACTATACTTTTTTGTTGAAGGATTGCATTGAACGTATATATATATATATATATATATATATATATATATATATATATATATATATATATATATATATATATCAACGAAATATTTGAATATCCAAAAGTTTTTTTTTAGAACATTCTGTAAATTTTGGGTTTATATCTTCATATTTTGAGCACAAGATATTTCAGTTAAAATATTTCTAATTATTAATTATATATATTGGTATTATATATTGTATAGTATATAGCTTCTTTCAGAGTGATGATATGCTATGTATGTACCTACTATATTATGTCGAGTTTACTCCATTTTTCAGTTATATAATTTTCAGACGACAATAGAATTAATTATTTGAATCTAATTATAAATATCTAATGATGGAAATATTATTCTGTTTTATTTGAGCTCAGAAATAGTATATCTTCATCAATTGTGGATAGTTAATTTTTCATGAAGTCCGGCACCTCCACCAAATTGCACTTCGTCGCCAAGACTAAGCATAATTATTATAATGGAATAAAGTTCAGGGACATCGCACACATTACTCCAATTTCTCACCTGATGGTAAAATATATAAGTACACTTCTTCAAGAACATATAATCTCGGATGGGTCCGTTTTCTCCTTGAAAGTAATTGAAAGTCTTTGTCTACCCAGACTAGAACGAATATCGGAGCTTTTTAGTGTTGAAATTTATGACTTTGACTACAGTGGCGTAACGACTACGTTTATGTTTAATGGAACAAAGATTCCTGAAAACTTCCAGTCGCTATTAGAACGAAATATGGAAATTATATGTTCAGTTAAGTAAACTATGAAAGAAACTATTGATACCTGATACTAATGAATATTGAAAATTGTAGGTTTTCTTTGAATGAATATTATATCTTCAATTAAAAATTTATTGATACTGTAACTGCGTTTATGGCATTTCCATGGGATGTGTGAAAATATAGAGTTACGCAACACTACAGACTATGAATGAATAGAACCATGTAAACAGTTACATCTAAAGTCATGGTGTTAGGTGTTAGAACTAATAAAAATCAATTCCATAGAAATTCAAACAACAAACACATACTACATTTTGTTCTTCATTCAGCTGATATTATTTATTATGAAAATATCATTTATTGAAAGATCTTCTGTTCTATCAGTTTTTTTTATAACATTGGTACTCAATCGACATTTTCCCAGAGTGTAATTTAGCTTATTTCAAATAAAAACAATGATTATTCAATGAATGCCTTGATGAATACAAATTGTCTTTATCTCACAGAAGAACGAAGACAATTTCAGAAATTCTTCTGTTTTTTGATTTTAAATATTTTATTGCCGAGTGTCTTCATATTTTTTTAAATTCATACCGCGGCACTGAACCATCATTATCGAAAATATTTGTTTTATCAAGTATATGAATCGCATATCTTTCGCAAATTATTATGCCCTATATTTACCATTACTGAAAAGAAGAATGAATTTTGCGGATAGTTCTTGCAGTTTTCTCTACAAACACCATCGAAGCAAAAATGTAACGCTCTATGTAATTATTGAGGAGGCTATACTTACAGACAACATATCTCAGCAGCGATATCTCTGGAACGCTTTTAACTATATCTGAAAAATTACCGAAGATTATATCTATTATTATGAGTGTGCCACAGGGACGCACAGTGTTCAATAATTTGTAATACTAGAGTGAATGATACTGATGGGAAAATTACTATGTTTCACTTTCCTTGTTGAATACAAAGAGAGTGAAACATGGATACTAAATGGAATTCATAAACTGTTACAACAGTAATTTGCATCAGGTATATGTATATATATATACTGAAATGAAAAATTTAACTCGTATTAAAAATCTAATGATTTGATATTTTCGAAATTTTGTTTACGATCTGCTGTTCGAATAGGAAATGGAAATATAGTGAAAAATTTAATCAATCTCATATGGACATGTGGCTAATGGTTATTTTATTTGGGCTTAGTGAACTTATCCGGCCCTGGTCAACTGTTCAAAACGTTCGGATCTACATCTTCATACTTGTTTGATATGTGAAATATTTCAAATTTATTGTCCAAGATAAGAACTGTTGATATTGTTCATGTACTGCAGTTCGAAATATGAACGTAGAACGATCTAAGCTTTGGAAAAGAGTTACTAACGATATTGTTGCGATCTTATCATGTAATCGTTTTTAACTTGATTGAGATATGCAAATGATTTACCGTCAGAGATCGGAGCTATCGCAAAGAGATATTCTATTCATATTTTCCTGAAATTGGAATTTATGGAGGCGCATGAGCGGAAATTTTCGAAACCGGTGGCAAGATGTGCAAAATAATTATGAACAACATATTCAAAATTCTGCCTTCTAGAATTGTTAAAGAAAGTATGAAGTTAAAAGCGCGTTTTTCCAAACGAATCTTGACCCACCAAAGCTTCTTCAAATTGAGTAAGGGGGTTTTCTTTGACCATTGACATTTTTATGTAGAAACCTCTTGTTTTGTCATGGTTTTCATGGATTAGTGCAACTTCACAGCTTATGAAGATTAAGTTCGAGGGTTAAAATTTGGTACGGAAATTGAGTTGAAGTTAACCACCACCATTTCATGTAGAGATTTCATGTATTTTAAGGGTTTCAAGGTTTTGCTTCCTTCCAATTTTACCCAGGGATTCAAAAGTTTTTATATAAAAAAAAACAAAGATGAGACGACAATACAATATTGGTGATGGAAGTATGCTGCTCAAGAGATTTTAGTTTCATCTTCCCCGAAAATAAGACAGATGAATGAATAAATATAGATATATATATATATATATATATATATATATATATATATATATATATATATATATATATATATATATATATATATACAGTGCTTTCATGATGAAAGGAACAAATTCATTAAAAAATTAGGTTTCTATTTCATGTTAAAATCCTCGGACAGGTCGATTAGTATTTTTATTTGGGCAATTTTCGCAATGAAAATTTTGTATACAGGGTGTCTCATTCAAGAGCTATGGCTTTGTCATTAGTTTTTTTAAAGGTAATACCCTGTATATTATTTCACTTTACAATTCTACGATAAATTCTTATCACTTTTTGTGAACATACCATATGCCTCAACTTGATGGATTCCCAGATTATAACGGAGATAGTGGAGCACCTGGAGATTTAAAATGTGGATTAAAAGTACAAAAAAAAATTTAGGTAAACATTGTCTTTAAATCTGAAGAATGAAATTTCACATGTACCATCTGAATTCATTCACTGGTGCTGTATAGTCCGCAGTTTTCACGTTTTTAACGCTCCAGGCACTACACTACTTCATTGTTTAAGAAAATGCAATTACTTGAGAGAGAACGTATTGAAGTACTTATGATGATTGGTTTTGGAGGTAGGGTGCGTTCACAAGAAGAAGTCTGCAATCTATTCAATGAAAATCATCCTGATCGTCCGCCAATTACTAGATCGACAGTCAGCAAAATTGAATCAAAATTCAGGAGATACGGCCACGTTAGAGATTTACCTAAAGGAAGACCACCGAGAGTATCTGAAGAAACAGTGCTGAACGTTCTACTAGAAACCCAAGATAACCCTCATACATCCATTACTACAATTTCCAATAATTTCAATTTATCAGTAGGGTCCGTGCATAAAATACTTAAGGTAAATAAGTATCATCCCTATAAAATTAAGCTGGTACATGAATTATTAGAAGACGATTTTGACCGCAGAGTACAGTTTTGTGAGCAGATTCTTGAAATTCATAATCAACATCTAAATTTCATTACAAACATAATTTTTTCTGATGAAGCCACCTTTACTTTAAATGGCCACGTCAACAGACAAAACTGTAGGTATTGGGCGACCGAGAATCCTCATTGGATGCAAGAATGCCACACACAGCGGCCTCAAAAAATTAATACATGGGCAGCGATTGTTCGAAATCGTATAGGTTGTCCCTATTTTTTTGAAGGAACACTAAACGGAGAGGACTACTTGAACTTTCTCCAGTTCGAACTCATTCCGGCTTTAGCTGTTTTGTTTCCTAACCCACAAGATGCTGACATACCTAATAACGAGATATGGTTTCAACAAGATGGGGCACCTCCTCACTATTCAATCGCTGTTCGACAATTTCTTGATGCAACTTTTCCCAACAGATGGATAGGACGGAGAGGTCCGATTGAGTGGCCTCCAATATCACCGGACATAACCCCATTGGATTTTTTCTTATGGGGTTATTTGAAGTCTAAAGTTTATTTGAATAGACCAAATAATATTGATGATCTAAAAGAGAGAATCAGGCAGGAAATAAGACTTATCAGTCCAGAAGTAATTGAAAATGTGCAACGGGAAACATTGAATCGACATCAAAAATGTCTCAAAGTAAACGGACAACAGATTGAACATATGTAAAAATTAAATTAGTAATTACATTTGTGTGTTTTCATATCGTACCTCTCATTACCCACTATCTCCGTTTCTGGCAATCCATCGAGTTGAGGCATATGGTATGTTCACAAAAATAGATAAGAATTTATCGTAGAATTGTAAAGTGAAATAATATACAGGGTATTACCTTTAAAAAAACTAATGACAAAGCCATAGCTCTTGAATGAGACACCCTGTATACAAAATTTTTATTGCGAAAAATGCCCAAATAAAAATACTAATCGACCTGTCCGAGGATTTTAACATGAAATAGAAACCTAATTTTTTAATGAATTTGTTCCTTTCATCATGAAAGCACTGTATATATATATATATATATATATATATATATATATATATATATATATATATATATATATATATATATATATATATAAATATATAATTATTCATTCCAATTGTTGTTGCCTGTGAACTATTTCTAATCTTTTGATAATTATTAGCAATAACAGGCTTGTTGAATCTCAAAAAACTCGATTTTATTAAAAAGTTGACGTTTCGCCACGACATTCGTGGCTTTATCAAAACTTTTGAAAATATTGAAATTTCTTTGACATTTATTGATTTGAAAAAATTTTAATAGAAAAAGACTACTATGTCTCACTAAAATTTTTTTCGGCTGTGGCCGTTCTTTGTTATTTGTTACGTGCTATTCAGTCCAATATTAACATTCAAATCTGTTTTTATTAGATGGTAAGGGAAACCATAGAAACCTTTACCCACGTAATGTTCGAAATAGGTTCAAATTATTTTGATTTTGAAAAGTCAAAGAATAGGGTACTATTTATCTTGTTTTCACAAATTTCTCATTGCGGCTGTGGCCGTCTTCAGCTATTAATTACGTGCTATTTAGTCCAATATCAACAGACAGGTCCGTTGATATTAGATAGGAAGGAAACCACAGAAACCTTCACCCACGTAATGTACAAAATAGGTTTAAAATATTTGATTGCTGTATTTAAAAAGACATTACTTGTAATTTTGGAGATCACATGTTCTAAACTATACTTTCCTTTTAGAAAAATTGAAAATTCTAGATGTTTAGATTTTGTTTAGATGAGTTGTTATGGTTAGAGTTTGTTTGTTTTGATTTATGTTGTTTTTTCGAAAAATTAAAGAATTAAATCTGCGTATATTGAACTCAAATGTTTGATATCTGTTCTATCATTTACGACTTTATTTAAATTTTTTTGAATTTGTAACATTTCTAAAATTTCTCTGCGTTTTTGATCTTTTTCTATTTCTAAAATTTTCGTGCTATTAAAGTTGAAAGTATGATTCTCATTGTTTTTTTGTTATATTAGTGCTGTGGTTTGTGTTCTGGTATATTTGTGTGCTTTTAGTCTTTCTTCTAAATTTTGAAAAGTTTGTCCTATATATGATTTATTATAATTATTACAGGGTATACTATAAACAACATGAGATTTTTGCAGAAGAGGTGTTCTACTTTTTAATTTAGAATATATTTGTTTTATTTGATTTTGTGCGGTGTGGGCTACTTTAATATCGTGTGGATTTAAAATTTGTGAAATTTTATTACTCAAATCAGGAATATATGTTTTTTTTTTCAGAAACATCAAAAAAAGAAAATATTAACAAAAAATATATTCCGCTCCCATATATTCCTGATTTAAGTAATAAAATTTCACAAATTTTAAATCCACACGATATTAAAGTAGCCCACATCGCACAAAATCAAATAAAACAAATATATTCTAAATTAAAAAGTAAAACACCTCTTCTGCAAAAATCTCATGTTGTTTATAGTATACCCTGTAATAATTGTAATAAATCATATATAGGACAAAATTTTCAAAATTTAGAAGAAAGACTAAAAGCCCACAAATATACCAGAACACAAACCACAGCACTAATAAAACATAAAAACAATGAGAATCATACTTTCAACTTTAATGGCACGAAAATTTTAGAAATAGAAAAAGATCAAAAACGCAGAGAAATTTTAAAAATGTTGCATATTCAAAAAAATTTAAATAAAGTCGTAAATGATAGAACAGATATAAAACATTTGAGTTCAATATACGCAGATTTAATTCTTTAACTTTTCGAAGAAACAACATAAATCAAAACGAACAAACTCTAACCATAACAATTATCTAAACAAAATCTAAACATCTAGAATTTTCAATTTTTCTAAAAAGAAAGTATAGTTTAGAACATGTGATCTCCAAAATTACAAGTAATGTCTTTTTAAAGACAGCAATCAAATATTTTGAACCTATTTTGTACATTACGTGGCTGAAGGTTTCTGTGATTCCCTTCCCATCTAATATCAACGGACCTGTCTGTTTATATTGGACTAAATAGCACGTAATTAATAGCTGAAGACGGCCACAGCCGCAATGAGAAATTTTTGAAAACAAGATAAATAGTACCCTATTCATTGACTTTTCAAAATCAAAATAATTTGAACCTATTTCGAACATTACGTGGGTAAAGGTTTCTGTGGTTTCCCTTACCATCTAATAATAACAGATTTGAATGTTAATATTGGAGTGAATAGCACGTAATAAATAACAAAGAACGGCCACAGCCGAAAAAAATTTTAGTGAGACATAGTAGTCTTTTTCTATTAAAATTTTTTCATATCAATAAATGTCAAAGAAATTTCAATTTTTTCGAAAGTTTTGATAAAGCCACGAATGTCGTGGCGAAATGTCAACTTTTTAATAAAATCGAGTTTTTTGAGATTCAACAAGCCTGTTATTGCTAATAATTATATATATATATATATATATATATATATATATATATATATATATATATATATATATATATATATATATATATATATATATATATATATATATATATATATATATATATCAATCAAATCATGAAAAACATACTAGTTGACCATGGTCAATTTCATACATTACATAAAGTGAACAAGGAAAATTCTTTAATAATTCAAAAAAATTATCAAACAACTTTCCAAGGAAGCTGGTTATACGTATTCAGCAACGCAAAATCTGCATTCACAATCGAACGGTGAATTATAGAAATTGTCAAGTCACCCCGACTCAAAATCTGCATACAGCTGTTTCGATCTTATTAGATCTCATCAGTGCAGCTTACTTGACTCGGAGTGAATTAACAAATCTCTAATTGTTCCCCAATATAAATCGTGGTCAGTAACACTGGTCGGATAACAATTCAGAGCGCCATCCCACCAAAGATATTGGGAAACAACAATTCACCGGTTAGACTGAAAATGCAGAAATTCGTCGCTCGAACACGTACCTCCTGATATGCAGATTAGCGTTGCTGAATACGTATAACCAGCTTCCTTGGAAAGTTGTTTGATAATTTTTTAAATTATTAAAGAATTTTCCTTGTTCACTTTATGTAATGTATGAAATTGACCATGGTCAACTAGTATGTTTTTCATGATTTGATTGTTGTATTTTGCGTATTAAGCGACTAGAATATTCGGAGCGCGCTCTCGTGGGTATATCCAAAGGTTTTAAATCACTATGTTAGTGTGCCTTGGAATCATATACACCACTGTTGTAGAGTAGATATCTTCATATCAGGAGGTACGTGTTCGAGCGACGAATTTCTGCATTTTCAGTCTAAGCGGTGAATTGTTGTTTCCCAATATCTTTGGTGGGATGGCGCTCTGGATTGTTATCCGACCAGTGTTACTGACCACGATTTATATTGGGGAACAATTAGAGATTTGTTAATTCACTCCGAGTCAAGTAAGCTGCACTGATGAGATCTAATAAGATCGAAACAGCTGTATGCAGATTTTGAGTCGGGGTGACTTGACAATTTCTATAATTCACCGTTCGATTGTGAATGCAGATTTTGCGTTGCTGGATACGTATAACCAGCTTCCTTGGAAAGTTGTTTGATAATTTTTTAAATTATTAAAGAATTTTCCTTGTTCACTTTATGTAATGTATGAAATTGACCATGGTCAACTAGTATGTTTTTCATGATTTGATTGTTGTATTTTGCGTATTAAGCGACTAGAATATTCGGAGCGCGCTCTCGTGGGTATATCCAAAGGTTTTAAATCACTATGTTAGTGTGCCTTGGAATCATATACACCACTGTTGTAGAGTAGATATCTTCATATCAGGAGGTACGTGTTCGAGCGACGAATTTCTGCATTTTCAGTCTAAGCGGTGAATTGTTGTTTCCCAATATCTTTGGTGGGATGGCGCTCTGGATTGTTATCCGACCAGTGTTACTGACCACGATTTATATTGGGGAACAATTAGAGATTTGTTAATTCACTCCGAGTCAAGTAAGCTGCACTGATGAGATCTAATAAGATCGAAACAGCTGTATGCAGATTTTGAGTCGGGGTGACTTGACAATTTCTATAATTCACCGTTCGATTGTGAATGCAGATTTTGCGTTGCTGGATACGTATAACCAGCTTCCTTGGAAAGTTGTTTGATAATTTTTTAAATTATTAAAGAATTTTCCTTGTTCACTTTATGTAATGTATGAAATTGACCATGGTCAACTAGTATGTTTTTCATGATTTGATTGTTGTATTTTGCGTATTAAGCGACTAGAATATTCGGAGCGCGCTCTCGTGGGTATATCCAAAGGTTTTAAATCACTATGTTAGTGTGCCTTGGAATCATATACACCACTGTTGTAGAGTAGATATCTTCATATCAGGAGGTACGTGTTCGAGCGACGAATTTCTGCATTTTCAGTCTAAGCGGTGAATTGTTGTTTCCCAATATCTTTGGTGGGATGGCGCTCTGGATTGTTATCCGACCAGTGTTACTGACCACGATTTATATTGGGGAACAATTAGAGATTTGTCAATTCACTCCGAGTCAAGTAAGCTGCACTGAATACGTATAACCAGCTTCCTTGGAAAGTTGTTTGATAATTTTTTAAATTATTAAAGAATTTTCCTTGTTCACTTTATGTAATATATATATATATATATATATATATATATATATATATATATATATATATATATATATATATATATATATTGTCAATATGTTTCTGGTAGTGAACCCATTCTCAAGACTAGTCTCGAAAATGCGTTCACTAACCGAAATATGTTGACAACTTTTTGTTAATTATATTTGTTAATATATATTTGTGAAACACTATTAGGAAAAATCGAAGGTATATACAGGGTGATTCACGGTGGATGGCTCATTAGACGTTTCTGGTGAACCATACAACGGATCAATTTGAAAATTCAATGTAGGTCATAGTTGGACATTCTCTACCCATCTGAAATATTTTTGGTAATGCGGTGTTGCCACTTCTATTAGGAAGAAGTATCAACTTTTTGCAGATGGAATATCCTGTATATAATATTATTTTTAGAATCTCCAACAATTTCCCAATAACTTTTCATGATAATTCCCTATACCTATCTGTTACCGTTTTCGAAATAAAAATTATTTTAATTTTTTTCTTCGGAAATCAAGACCTTTGAAAATGCTGATATATTCGAGTTGAGAAATAACATGTTATCAAAATTTGGGTTGGAGCTTGTTGATAGTTTGGGGTTTCTTACACTTTAGCCTAATCTGCGTTACTTCAATACAGGGTGGTAAAAAAATTCAGTTATTTTGTTTGCTTGAAAAAGTGACTGTAAGTTGATTATTTCAAATGTAATGCCCTGTATATTATTAAAAATTCGGAAAGCTGCTGGAATTTGCTTTTTATATATGTTTTTTATACCTATACCTAACTAATCAGGTTTCGGACTTATGAGCATTTATTAATGAAAATGTTTCCTGAACATGGTATACCCATACGGTATTTAGTAAGCATGCCATGATTACTATGTGACAGTAACGTTGTGACAATCTACTAATGATATCGATATTTTCGACATCTCTCAGAAGTTGCAAATACCTTCAAAAACGTGCGTTCGGGAGACGAATTGTTTTCCTTTTTTATAATTATTCAGATCAATATTTCCACTATCAAGTCTCTTGGTGCTTTTTCAAAATAGATTCGGATACATTTCACTGAACTTTCTACATGTCCTGCTGATATTTTTATTACACTGTCCAAAAATGGTAAACAAATTCATAAGAACTTCGTTTGAATAGTTTTGATCCATCGTTTTTGAAGGTATTTACAACTTCCGAAATGTCACAATGTTACTATCAAATGGTAATCATGACGTGCTTACCAAATACCGATTGGGGACACCATGTACAAGAAACATTTTCACAAATAAGTGCTCATAAGTCCGAAACCTGATTAGTTAGGTATAGGTACGATATACATATATAAAAAGGAAATTTTAGCAGCTTTCCGAATTTTTGATAATATACAGGGAATTCTATTCGAAATAATCAACTTTCAGTCACTTTTTCAAGCAAACAAAATAACTGAATTTTTTTACCACCCTGTATTGAAGTAACGCAGATTAGACTGAAGTGTAGGAAGCTCCCAAGTATCACCAAACTCCAACCCAAAATTCTATATCATAGTATTTCTCAACTCAAAGATATCAGCGTTTTAATAGGTCTTGATTTCCGAAGAAAAAAAATTAAAATAATTTTTATATAGGCTCTAGTGTAGGAAGCCGCCCTTAAGTATCACCAAGCTTCAATCCAAATTATGATATCATAGTATTTCTCAACTCGAAGATATCAGCGTGTCTAGAGGTCTTGATTTCCGAAGAAAAAAAATTAAAATAATTTTTATTTCGAAAACTGTAACAGATAGGTATAGAGAAATATTATGAAAAGTTATTGAGAAATTGTTGTAGATTCTGAAAATATTATATACAGGCTGTTCCATTTGAAAAAACAAAGTTGCTTCACTTTCTAATGGAAGTGGCAACACCGCATTACCGAAAATATTATAGTTGGGTAGAAAATGTCCGATTGTGACCTCCTTTAAATTTTCAAAGTTATCCTTTGTATGGTTCTCCAGAAACGTCTAATGTGCCATCCACCGTGAATCACCCTGTATATATATAAATATATATATATATATATATATATATATATATATATATATATATATATATATATATATATATATATATATATATATATATATATATATATATATTCAGTGACAATAGAAATACTATGAAGAAAAAACTGTAGAGCGCCATCAGCAGTTCTTTTCGAGTTAATATGACTCTACCCATAATTTCTGTATTAATCATATTTCGCAATTTAGTCATCCCTGTATAGTTAAGCCCCATGTTGCTCATCTTTGTTAATGAATATGTAGCTTCTTGTTAGTTAGCCAGACGCAAGAAATTTATCGCGTCCAGTTTTTTCGCCATAAAGTAAAATCTTTATTGAGTCATATTATAAATAAGTCGGGCGACTGAAATATGCGCCTCTCGCAGAGACTGCGTATGCTTGGCTTCGGGAGAATATACTGCAAATTGTATGCAAAATGTTGCAATTGTTTTAATAATTAGCTGAGAACACACGCGGTCAGGTTTCACACAACGAGATCGATGTTTAGATCGTAGTTGTCTGGAAAATGTGCGAATCAACTTTATTGGTTTATGAGATAGTGCACGAAAACATGATGTATAAACATATAATATATATTTCAAGTTACCTCTTTATTGGTAAATAAGATACCGCTCATCATTCGAAATATGCAGTTTTTTCACGTAATGAAAAAGTATAATGAATTCTTGATGCTCAAATGCTCATCTTTGTAAATTTCTTGAATTCGTTCATTGAAAAAATGTGATTCTGGGTATTTATAATCAAGATAAAATTAATATTGACGTGAGTATTCATCTTAATTAACATAAAGACGTGTTTCCGGTTACTATGTTGAATTAACTTCATTCCAATAAGCCAGTGTATTTGATTATTTATGAATTCAGAAGTTGAAGGTATGAAATATTATATAAGTAAAAGTTTTACCGTTGAAATTATATTATTTTCTAATCATATCTTAGAACGTAAAGTACTAGATAGAGACATATAAAGTTTGCTCTTCAACCATAACACTTATCAAAGGGGGACAAGGACATGTCATACCGTTTAACCTTGATCTCATGGATTAAACGTCATACTTACAAAAAATACAGGTACATAAATCTGGACATCAAAACTTCCACCACACATTAGTGAAGATATTTTGAACAATTGAGTTTATACATATATATATATATATATATATATATATATATATATATATATATATATATATATATATATATATATATATATATATATATATATATATATATATATATATATATATATATATATAAGTTTGCTCTTGACATAGCTGTTTCAACCATCACACTCACTAAATAGTACAACCTTTGCTAAACACGAATATATCGTATAAAGTTTGACCTCGACCTCAGGACTTCAACGGTATACTTATCACATAGCTTCCTATATGTCGACATTAGCAAGACAAGAATATATCCTATTTAGTTTGATCTATAGTTTATAGCTTCATAGAGGTAGAGTTGACTTAGAGGTGGAGTTTAGGTGATAACGTAAAAACATGGCGCTTCAAAAACAACTTTGAACACAGGTTACATGAGAGCTTTGAAGGTTTCTTGAGTTTTTCATAAAAAGTTTTCATTTCAAGTGAAAATGTGAAGCAGGATGCAGGTAAAAACATACTTCAGAGAAAATAAACATTATACAATGTAGGAAAAATGTGGAAAAGTCGAGGCCTTGTATCATCATCAACTTTATTGATTTCAATCAGTTAAATATATACCTAAGACTCTGTCTTCTCTGATTTGAATTATTTACTTGCACTTCAGAATCGTTGAACTTCTTGAAAATAGGAACACTAATTTTTTCTGTGAAACTACATTCGTTCGTTTAAGTTTCAGCAATCCTTCAATCTTACATTTAAGACTTCCGCCGAAATACTTTCTTTATGAAATTGAGTCTCTTTCTGTGGAAACATCTTGTTTAAATCCTGCATGGTTTGATGGACGATATTTTTTGATATCTTGAGTATTCACTAAAGTATCAGATTTAATGCCTCGATTAGTTCTTCTTTGCGCGGTCTGCTTTCAAATTCTTTTCCTTATCATAAGCTTTTGGAAGACTACATGTAGGAATGGCATTTTTCTTCAATACTTTCCGTTTGGTTGCTGCATCTTGAATTTTCATTAATAAAGAAAACTAACCTAAATTTCAATCATAGGAGTTGATTACCTGGAAGAATGTAATTTTCTTTTGTAAAATGCAAAGAACGCACAATCATTCTCGGAGTTGTGTGATTCTTCTTCAGATTGATTTTCCATACCTTCTACCTTCAATAAATAATTTTTTCCTTTTCTCCAAAATGATTTTCACTCTCTACAAAAATTTGTTTGGCTTCGGAAACCGATTAAAGCTAAAAATTGCATTTGTATATGCTTATGAATTAAAACTTCTCACGCATCACTCTCTAGCCTTGCTGATTCTATGTTTTATAAAATTTACACTTTTCATTTTTCACCTTTTGCGCCATAATTTGTAATAAATCAGAAACTTGTACATGCAATTGCATATGTTAACGTTGGAAATAGAAACTTGATCCATCTGGCCGCCAGAGTGTGCTAGCTGGAATGTCATATCCCAATATCCTATATACTTCGATCTTGATATCATAGCTTCAACTATCACATTAATTCGGATATTTGAAACATGGGAGTAAGTTTTATACAGTTTGACATTGAGCTTATGGCTTCACAGGTATACATATCAAAGAATACAGCTACCTAAATCTAGACACTTGCAAGATAAATATTCATTTATGTACCAAGTGCGTTATATAGATCCTAACACTCGATGGGCGTTAGGATCTAGTAACGCACGTGGTGCACACAAGATTTTATTTTTCGCGAAAAAATTATTTCATTGTAATGACTAATCGATTTTAAAATCGGTTCATGCCGATCATGCTCCTATACTTTCCATTTTCGTTCTCATGTAATTTGTTCATATTTTGACGTTTTTGAATATTTTTGTCATCATATTTAGTGAATGTCATTGCTGCTTTCTTTGTGTAGTCTAATAGAAATAATAGAAATGAAAATGAATTTTCCCAAGAATATTATTCGCAGCCGAAGCTGCGAATAATTCATTGCCAGAGTCGTATAAAACAAGGATTATGAAGTTTTTAATGAATGGAAGTTGCTTCAGTTGCCCTCTTATAATGAGCGGGCGTTATGATGCATAATACCCGCTCATAACGCATGAGGGTATAATGAGTATATTTATAGCAACCGTATCTAAGTTAAAATCAACAAATAATATACAAGTGAAAAATCAAATATTTTTTATAGAGGTATCATGGACTCAACCATCACCTCATTCTGAACTTTTGAAACATGAGAGTATATTCTATACAATTTGGTGTTGACATCATGGCTTCAACCATGATACTCGTCACCAACTGAATCTGGACATTCAAAAAATTTCTTGGCTTCGAATACACACTAAGCAAAGGTCGCAATATACTAGATCTGAACATTTACAAGACAAGGCTATACCGAATATTGTTTGATACTGACATCATTATTTTAACCATCGCATTAATCAAATGTTTTAAGCATTTATATTCAGGTATTTACATTACTCTTAGATTGAATTTAAGAAAATTTTAGAAACGTTTTATTTTCATAGATAATCAAACAACCTTCATGTTGAAATTAACCGCTTCTATTAAATTTGATGAATGTCAAATGATGTAAAATAATTTGTGATATATTTTATCACAAATTATTTTTGTACAGTAACACTGATATAATTATAAAATATGAAAAAGTTATCAAAAATTTAAAAATGTCGAATAAAACCTTCCATAATTCATATTTGAGTTTAAAATATAAGTACTTATATTCTATTCTTTTCATTATAAAGCGTTTACCATTTTTGTTTCAAAGAATATTTCAAAAAGCTGATTAAGTTTTAGTGGTCAAGTAGAATATTTCATTATAGAAAAATTGGGGCGAATACTTATCTGAATCAAGGTCTATTTCAACTAGAATATTGAGAAATTTCATACAATCCTTGAATTTATGTAGATATATGGTATGAATTCTCAAAAAAGCAGGGTGAAATATAAAAAATAATTTCACTTTTGAAATATTTTCTACGTACTTATAAGAAATATATAAAATGAAAAATAAAATATTTGAATATTAGGAAGAGTTTTTGAAAAAATAAGTTCAATATTTTCATACTTAAAATTTTAACACCAACATTTAGTATAAGATGGAAGCTATTCAAAATTTTGCATCAAAACTCAGCACGGAAATCACCCTGGGCAGTTTTGTTCCTCGTAAGCCATTTCCCTAATATTTTATAACTTCCTGCATCTTTTAATCAACGATAACTATAAAACGTGCCGCACACAAGACTCATTCGGAGCATCTAACTTGATGTCATTTCTTAATTACCAGGAGGTATGAATAAACCAGTTTTATCACCACTAAAAGTGTACCTAACTGTATTCGGTCGCGGAAGTATTAAAATGGACAATTCGATCTGAAAGAGATCTGGAAGATCCAGTCTCAATTCAGGTAACTGTTGAATGACTAATTGATTTCTATGACGTTGAACCGTACACGATTGTCTCAATAGTTGGCACAAAATATAAAAAATGTTGAATTGAATTGGCATTAACTTGGTGAAAGCTCATATTCATGACTTTATAAAGATATAAAAACTAAGTTTTCACAGGTTGTAATAAAATATAATTAGTAAATGCGTTTCGTCAACATTGACTTCATCTCGTACTAAATAATTGTATGAAAAAAAGGAAACATACGTGTTTCAATCCTCCCTGAAGTATGTGTCAGGGAGGCCGGCAGCTTGAGTTTGGGATTAACCCCTTCGGCCAGATCAGAGGATACACTTGTATGTACGCTTGCGGGCATAAAATTTTGGCCACCCAAATTTCTCTCAATCACAAAAAATGAGGCGTATGGCATGCTTTATTGTCATTATGACGTTTACAATTTGAAATTATAATTTAATTTCTGTCAAATTGACTTTTGAAATTTTAAATATTATTTCTGTGAAATTTTAACGAAAATGCCTGCAATTCATTTTAATAAATGTCGAATATTAATCCATCATGAAAATGGAATGTCCAATAGACGCATTTCCCAACTGCTACAAATTCCTAGAACCACCGTCAACTGGATAGTTGGGAAATGGAGGGAAGAAAATATAGTGGAACGAAGACCGGGGTCTGGGCGACGTCGAATCTCCACTTTGGCAGAAGATGAAGCCCTGGTAAATGTAGTGCAAAATCAGCCTTGCAGCACTGCTGTTGATGCCGTCTGCAATTCAAATTTTCCTGGTTCGGTATGGACAGCACGCCGACGCTTAAGATCAAGTGAATTGAAAAATCACAGTGCCGCCAGGAAAATGCGTCTAACGCCCTATCATAGGGAAAGAAGGGTTGGATTTGCACTAGAGCATCTCGCCGACGATGAGGCTTTCTGGAGCAGAGTAATTTTTTCCGATGAAAAAGTGTTCCAGTCGTCGCGCAATGGTCAGTTGAGAGTATACAGACCACCGAACACTCGTTATGATGATCAATACGTCCAAGCTACAGACCAAAGCAGCCGTTTTTCTGTAAACATGTGGGCATGGATTTCGGCGGTTAGTGCTGGTAATGGTCTATGTGCCAGATCGGCTCAACAGTAACGTTTATATTAGCATTCTCGAAGAAGTGATGCTCCCGTCAGTGACACCATTTTTCCCGAACGGCAATTTCATTTTTCAGCAAGACAACTGTGCTATCCACACCGCACGCAGGGTGACGGCTTGGTTCGAGAATCATAATATAAACGTCATTGAGTGGCCGAGTCGAAGTCCTGATCTTAATCCGATTGAGAGTATGTGGGGTCTGTTAGTGCGAAATTTACAACATCGTAACGTTATATTTCATAATAGAGAAGAACTTCTGACTGCGATCGATGAAGCATGGCAATCATTACCCCAGGACTACCATCGTAAATTATGCCTATCAATGCGCGGTAGATTAACCAAAGTAATTAATTCAAATGGAGCAATGACAAAGTATTAGCATTTTATTGTCAATTATTATTCATTTTATACTTTAATATCCCTGTTATTAATTTGTTTATGTACCTATTAATAAATATAATTGTTCTGTTTCTGTTTGCATTATATTGTAGCCTAATATCTTCTAGTTCTATTGCACTGTTGAACTTTTTCACAAACCAACTAAATTTCTCATGGAATTTTTAAAAGACTGAAATTACAATCCAGGTTGCTGTCAAAGTGACAATAAATATGACAAAAGTTTAAAGTGAGGTTACAATATTCTTAAGCCAGATTCACATCTTACATTAATTAAATGTCTAGAAGTGGCCAAAATTTTATGCTCGCAATTGTACAAGTGTATTAAGGATAGGTGAGACGGGATATTTATGGAACATAGGAAAGGCGGGTAGGGTTCAGAGGATTAATACTGGCCCAGCATTCGCCTTGTAAGTTTGCAAGCAGTGACTTACATTACCATGAGGAAACCTCTGAAAAAAAAACTCATGGCAGACCAGTCGGCCCTGGGGTTTGAACCCGAGACCTCCCAAATACTAGCCAGCGTACGCTAAGTACTCGACTAACTAGCTTGGTGAATAATTGCAATCTATTTATACATAACAGAGGGGGTTTCTAGCGAAACTGAATAACAAAATGAGCAATTCATTCAGTCATTTGTAGGTATATTAAATGATTAAGGAGAGGTGAAGGGTTTTCTTCAATCTGGTCGTTAACTAGGTTTCCGGAATTTTTATATTTATTGATGTAAAGGGATTCCCAATAGTTGCTTTTGTGGAGAATATTTTTGAACTGTTTATATCATACCTAATTGTGATCAAAAGTTTGGTTTTCTAGAATGAGATTAACCCAATATAATTGACAGTCTCATTCAGAGGAAAAAAATACAAAATGACAATTTCACAAATAAATCTAGATAAACTGAATAACAGAATGAGCAATTCGTTGAGTCATTTGAAGGTATATTGAATGGTTAAGGAGAGGAGAAGAGTTTACTTCAATCTGGTCGTTAACTAGGTTTCCGGAATTTTTATATTTATTGATGTAGAGGGATTCCCAATAGTTGCTTTTATGGAGTCTATTTTAGAACTATATATATCATAATTGTGATCAAAAGTATGGTTTCCTAGAATAAGATTCACCCAATATAATTGACCCATTCAGAAGAAAAAATACAAAATGTCAATTTCACAAGTTTACCCACATATAACCGATAAAAGTACAGTATTTTACATTTTAGCTTACTTTTGCAAACCTTGAGAAAATATGAAATTGTTTCTTCAAAAACAAAACTTCAAAGTTTCATATAAAACCAACAATAACATTGGAAATTTGATTAAAGACAACAAATCAAAAATTCGGAGATGAACGTACTAGTGTGTATAGACTCAATTGTAACGATTGTGTTAAATTCTATATAGGGCATACCATTAGAAATTTCGAAACTCGAATAAATGAACACCAACGCCTGCCTATATTAAGCAGAAAACTGACGTTAATTATTTATGCCATCTTATTCATGAAAACCATACTTTTGATCACAATTATGATATATTACAGATTGAAAATAGTCTCCACAAAACTAATTATTTTACATCAATAAATATAAAGATTCCTTACACCTAGTTAACTACCAGATTGAAGTAAACGCTTCTCCTCTCCTTAATATGATTAATATATCTACCAATGACTTTGATTAATTCGCTTTGTATTTTTATTTAGTTTCTCAAAAACCCCCTCTGTTATATTCAATTTTTCATATAAATATATTGTTCTGCAATACTATTATTTAGTACAAGATGAAGTCAATGTTACCACGAAACGCGTTTACTGTGTATAATTTATTTCAACCTGTAAAAAATTTTTATTTTTTCATAAATTCATAAATATATATGTTTTCATTAAGTAAATTACTACTGAATTACACGTTTAATTTTAATGATTACTTTAATTAAATCTATGACGCAGCATCTAACATGTGATGATTTTACAGAATGTATATTAGCAGAATACATCGGTTCTCGAAGAAGTTCTTGAACAAAAGTTTCATGATATTGAAGACAGTACTTTGTTCCATAAATTGAAAAGAACTGAAAATTTTAACAAACCTCCATGTGTTATTAGTATTATTTGGTTATCTGAATTAAATTAAAGTTAATTATATTACTCTAATGAATGAGCTGATTAAAATGAATAACGCAAATTCTTATTTTATTTTATTGTTCATATATTCATTCAAGTACACATCCAATGTAAGTGTAGTTTGGGTTTATTATTAGATATTATTAGGTAGATATAATGAAGATATAAGACATTGAATAAAAATTTCAAACGTTCTTCTAACCACTGCTACGCAAACTATATTTTATCAATAAAACTGAACTATTTCACCAAGTTAACAAAGAATTCTATTCGTGTATCACTGTATCACGTACAGCACGAATAGTTATAGAGAGGTCGCCTACGCCCGAAATCGGGTATGGCACCGGAAGAAGAAGAACAAAGAATAGAAATTAGATATTTTAGAGATAATGGAATGAGACAGTGCAAAGAAGATAGGTCCTCGTTTGTAAAGGGTATGTAGATCTAATAAATTTAACATGAAATATATATATATATATATATATATATATATATATATATATATATATATATATATATATATATATATATATATATATATATATATATATATATATATATATATATATATATATATATATATTTCTCCCAATTTTTATTATAGATTGTATTTTTTTGTTCGCCAAAGTTAACTTGTCATTTTATTTTATGTTATTATAAACAAAACAATGTGGAGAGAGTCCTGTTTGTTCTGGAGTTACCAGTTTAAAGTCATAGTATCGTAAGTCTATTTTAAGTACATCTTTTCTGTTGTTTCAACTTTGTGATTTTTTATAGTTAGCTCCTGATGATGTCTACAATGTTAGACGAAATATAGAGCCTTTAGTACATATTGACTGGTTATTGGAGACGGCCCCTCTTTAGTCGTAATACCCTCAAACTTAGAAAGTATATATATATATATATATATATATATATATATATATATATATATATATATATATAAATATATGTATATATATATGAATAATATATATGAAATAAATATATATATATATATATATATATATATATATATATATATATATATATATATATATATATTTATTTGCATTGTTGTTGTGTGTGATCTCTTTTTATTCTCTTGATAATTATTAGCAATAACAGGCTGGTTGAATCTTAAAAAACTCGATTTTATTAAAGAGTTGACGTTTTACTTCGATATTCTTAATTGAAATTTCTTTGACATTTATTGATGTGAAAAAATTGAAAAAATAAGGCTGCTTTGTCTTGCTAGTTATTTATTATATACTATTCAGTCTAATATTAACATTCAAAAATGTTATGATTAGATGGTAAGGAAAACCAAAGAAACCTTTACCTACGTAATGTTTGAAAATAAAAATAATAGGGTATTATTTATCTAACAACAAAGAAATGAGTCATGGGAAAACATTAAAGATGTGGAGTAAAATTATCGGTATAGTACGTTTATATGGAAGCAGCCGTTGACACGTGTTTCGGACTCTTTGGTCCTCATCAGAACGGCGTAGCAAAGCATTGGATTGAAAATTTGAAAGATGAAAAATAGTACAAACAAACAAAATCCTCTGATACGGAAGACAATCACCCTCATTGTGGTTTATTGTTTGAACTCTCCGGTATGGGAGATTTGGTCAAACTTTGCCACGGAGGCGATTAATGCTATCGCGAGAACTAAGAAACGAGTAAATAAACAATAACAAAGAAATTAGTCGTGGGAAAATATTAAATAGGTAGAGCAAAATTATCGTATAGTTCGTTTATATGGAAGTAGCCGTTTTTAATGAAATTTTTTATTTATTTAGAATTTCAAATCTTTTAAAAAAAGTTACTTACAGTTTATAAAAACCTTGAAACTCTCAGCTTAAGTTTGGGGTCATTGCCATATTTTCAGCTTGCAATATTTAATTATTTATTCGAATTGTTGTTGCCTGTGATCTATTTTAAATCTCTTGATAATTATTAGCAATAACAGGCTGGTTGAATCTTAAAAAAACTCGATTTTATTAAAGAGTTGACGTTTTACTTCGATATTCTTAATTGAAATCTTCTTTGACATTTATTGATGTGAAAAAGATTGAAAAAATAAGGCTGCTTTGTCTTGCTAGTATTATTTATTAATACTATTCAGTCTAATATTAACAATTCAAAAATGTTATGATTAGATGGTAAGGGAAACCAAAGAAACCTTTACCTAACGTAATGTTTGAAAATAAAAATAATAGCCGGTATTATTTATCTAACAACAAAGAAATGAGTCATGGAAAACATTAAGATGTGGAGTAAAATTATCGGTATAGTACGTTTATATGGAAGCAGCCGTTGACACGTGTTCGGACTCTCTGGTCCTCATCAGAACGGCGTAGCAAAAGCATAGGATTGAAAAAATTTGAAGATTGAAAATAGTACAACAAACAAAATCCTCTGATACGGAAGACAATCACCCTCATTGTGGTTTATTGTTTGAACTCTCCGCGTAATGGGAGATTGGGTCAAAATTTGCCACGGAGGCGATTAATGCTATCCGCGAGAACTAAGAACGAGTAAATAAACAATAACAAAGAAATTAGTCGTGGGAAAATATTAAATAGGTAGAGCAAAATTATCGGTATAGTTCGTTTATATGGAAGTAGCCGTTTTTAATGAAATTTTTTATTTATTTAGAATTTCAAATCTTTTAAAAAAATTTACTTACTGTTTATAAAAACCTTGAAAACTCTCAGCTTAAGTTTGGGGTCATTGCCATTATTTTCAGCTTGCAATATTTAATTATTTATTCGAATTTTGTTGCCTCTGATCTATTTTAAGTCTCGTGATAATTATTTGCAATAACAGGCTGGTTGAATCTTAAAACTCGACTTTTATTAAAGAGTTGACGTTTTACTTCGATATTCTTAATTGAAATTTCTTTGACATTTATTGATGTGAAAAAATTGAAAAAATAAGGCTGCTTTGTCTTGCTAGTTATTTATTATATACTATTCAGTCTAATATTAACATTCAAAAATGTTATGATTAGATGGTAAGGGAAACCAAAGAAACCTTTACCTACGTAATGTTTGAAAATAAAAATAATAGGGTATTATTTATCTAACAACAAAGAAATGAGTCATGGGAAAACATTAAAGATGTGGAGTAAAATTATCGGTATAGTACGTTTATATGGAAGCAGCCTTTGACACGTGTTTCGGACTCTTTGGTCCTCATCAGAACGGCGTAGCAAAGCATTGTTGTTGTTAGATAAATAATACCCTATTATTTTTATTTTCAAACATTACGTAGGTAAAGGTTTCTTTGGTTTCCCTTACCATCTAATCATAACATTTTTGAATGTTAATATTAGACTGAATAGTATATAATAAATAACTAGCAAGACAAAGCAGCCTTATTTTTTCAATTTTTTCACATCAATAAATGTCAAAGAAATTTCAATTAAGAATATCGAAGTAAAACGTCAACTCTTTAATAAAATCGAGTTTTTTAAGATTCAACCAGCCTGTTATTTGCTAATAATAATCAAGATATAATATATATATATATATATATATATATATATATATATATATATATATATATATATATGTATATATAAATATATGTATATATATATGAATAAATATATATATATATATATATATATATATATATATATATATATATATATATATATATATATATATATATATATATATATATATATATATATATATATATATTAAAATATATATATATATATATATATATATATATATATATATATATATATATATATATATATATATATATATATATATATATATATATATATATATATATATATATATATATGACATACTTATAAAAGAGAAAAGGAGGTGTTTTCATTTATACTAATAAAATTTCCATTCATTCAATTAATTACTCGTCTTTGATTTCTCGTTTTTTCTGTGTTATCTATTATATTCATATTGCATCAGATTTCATTTTCAGTATATTGAAATCTATTGTTTCATATTCCACGATCATTCCTTATACTTCTGTCACTTCCGAGGTAGAAAACAAATAAAATCAGCCGAACCAAAGAGCACCGCCATCATGGCACTCTCTACCTCCCCCATTTTCTCTTCAATGCATAATAAATGCAATATCGAGCTAGCCTTGGACACACAGAGAGTACGAAATGTGTTAGTGAAGATCTATTTTCTCCATCTCACAGATTTATCTCCACTTTATTTATAGAACACTTAGGGCCTCTCACATTCCCCCTAGTATGTCTGGATAATTTGGGTATGCGGACCCCGTAAAAGTGAGTATCAATGGATCTTTTAACCAGCATCTGGAACCGTAAATAGTTACTTTGGTGGTTGGTCTGTCGTTAAAACAAGAATTCTCACGTCATTTATCTAGCAATGTGTCATTGTCAGTATGCAACTATGTGGACCTGTCACGCTGCATATTCTCATGTCGAAAAAAATATTGCCTACACCGTAGAAAAAAATGAGTCAAAATTTTAAATATTGTACTTCCCCATGTAAATAATAATTTTAAACTAATATTTAACATTGCTCATTAGTTGCCAGGTTTTAGTATTTTCGAATTGTATTAAATCAAATTTTAGATAATTTTTTTAAATTTAAATTTAGCATCAACCTGAGTGTTTATTAGCGAGCGGTATTGTTATGAATTTTTACATTGTATTATATAGTTATTAGCAATTTTCATTTCGTAATATGGTTACGTTCATAAAAGATGTCACTAAACACACATTTTGGACCTAGTATGGAACATAGTGAGCCTGAAATATTGCAAGGAATTCTTCGAGTAGAGCGCATTTGATCTTTATTTTCAAGCTTTAAATTCTGGCTTGATCTGGAATAAATTGTTACCGAGAATAAACTCTCTCAAGAGAGAAAATAACCCTTTCAATAATGATGGAATCTTTAACCAATTACAAAATTTGTGTAGACAAATAGACTTTATACGATTGTATAACTCATGTATGAATAAGCCAATAGAATCCGCGAATTTTGCATAACTACCGTGTATTGATGAGTGAATATAACCTTGACGACGTGATATAATCGTTTTGGTGTTTCGCTTCGTATCAAAATGTGAATGTTTTCATATTGACGGTGTTTTGACGTTTGTTAAAAAAAATTTATATTTTTTATTCGTTATATAATCGTAAAGAATACCACTCGAGCAATCGAAAATAACCGATTATACTGACCTCATCACTAGACGTATTTTCTTAAAACACTACTCGAGCTGCGCTCTCGCGAATGTTTCGCAAAATACGTCTCGTGCCTCGGAAGTATAATCGATTATTTTCGATGCTCTTGTGATATTATTACTGATAATTCTCAAAAATATGCTGTCGTTTCGAGCCTCATGACTGAATTCAAAAGTTGTTCACAATCTGTTTCAATGAATATTAATTTAATTTCGAAAATTCGTTTTGAACATGATAAAAATATATGGGAAGAAGAGTTTTTCAGTCTGAATGATATATGGAGTATGGTGAATACAAGAGAATAAAAACAAATTTAACTTGCATTCATACAAATGTATCAAGCATTAAAATCACAGCAGATTTTAGAATTTAGTGTTTGTAGTATTGGTAGATGAAGAGAAATCGTAACCATACCCAGTACTCTGATAATAATATGTAATGTGATCTAAATTCAGTATAATGAATCTATAATAACCTCCATATTTCATCACATAAATATAGATATCAAAAAGTTATTATATTAGGAGTTACTGGAACAAGTCTATATTTACCTTATATTTCAAAATCTAATTTTATTTCGAAGTTTGCTGAAAGTAAAAGACATAACATGTTTTTCATACAAGATGGATGATGTAGTTTTGAGGATGGAACTGGTTTACGTGGATTTATTGCTTGAAGAATAGGTACTAAGAGCTGTGAACATTGAGTTGTATGCAAAAAATTAAATTGCCATCCTGAATGAACTGTCATTATGCAGACGCAAGGTATTATTACTGGCATGTCATTATAAAGGTAGCATACGTTTATTATCTATTGGCTTTACTGAAAAACGCTGTACACGATCACATCTTCTCCCATTGTTATTAGAGCATTTTCTTGAAAATAATGTTCCTTTAACTATATTTATATTCTCAACATGTCATTAAAATAAAATATTGATCTGTATTCCCAATTTTCTCTATTCCCTTCAGTAATATTATATATTCATATTCTTTGGAAGGTATTGATATAAAATGAATTATATGAATTTGTATATCGATTTTCTGTTTTCATAAGAGGGTTTACAACAATATTCTATGCAGCAACTTTACAGACCTTGACTTTCATTCAGGCTGCAACATCGAATCAAGAGTAATAAAACACTTCGCATGTGAGGTAGTTATAAATATTATCTTCCATAAATTTTATTAAGTCTGAAAAATTCACATTAGATATATAGTATTATCTCATCTCGCGTTTTTCATGAAACGAAGATTGAGTTTTTATGAAACATCTTCCTGCAGATAATCATCCTTGTAAAATAACTTACTTCCAACAATAGCAAGTGAATGTCGTCCTACTATTTCACTCACTCACAGGAACAGACGCATACACGCACACATACGTATATTTATTGCACACACACACACACACACACACACATATATATATATATATATATATATATATATATATATATATATATATATATATATATATATATATATATATATATATATATATTTATTCGAATTGTTGTTGCCTGTGAACTATTTCTAATCTCTTGATAATTATTAGCAATAACAGGCTTGTTGAAAACTCGATTTTATTGAAAAGTTGACGTTTCGCCACGACATTCGTGGCTTTATCTAATAGTTTAGATAAAGCCACGAATGTCGTGGCAACACGACAACTTTTCAATAAAATCGTGTTATTAGAGATTCAACAAGCCTGATAATGCTAATAATTATCAAGAAATTATATATATATATATATATATATATATATATATATATATATATATATAAATGTATATACAGGGTGAGTCAAGCTGAACGCCTAGGACTCTCGTGGCCAAATGGTGTTTTTTTTTCGGTAAAAACGGTCTATGGAAGTATATGCACGTCGATCTGAACTACAATTTAAAAATAATGACTTTCATACAGGGTGTTTCAAAAGAGCGTGACATATCAAAGTTATATATTTTTTAATGGAACACCCTGTATTTTCTTGCATTTTTGAATTACTTGAGAAAAAATAAGCTAACTTTGCTAAAGTGTCCCTATCCCTAGCTCTCTCTATTTATGAGATATTCAACTTTTTCTCAAAATGTAAGGCGGTCGAAAAAATTCAATATCATTTGAATTAGCCAAAGCAGGTGTACGAAATTTAGAAAACCCACTCAAATCAATTTCAGCTACTTACTGTAGCATGAGTGAAGAACCAATAGTATACAGTGTGTTTCATACTATCAGGAACACTTACCGTATATTTGAACGTCAATAACTTTGTTATTTCAAATGGAACACCCTATATTTTTCCACTTGACATTATGCACCTTTTTATTTCCTTTTGAACCATATAATACATCCCTATACCTAAATGTGATGTTTCAGAAATAATCGAAGCCTTTTCGAAATCCTATGAATTTTTTGAATTAACATTATTTCATCTAGTAGTCTGATGTCATATACTTGAGTAATACATTAAAAGTTTGAGCTTCTGGAGTAAACAAAGCCTTTACGATGAGGTTTTCAACTAACCTTCATCAACCGACAGATGTCGAATACTGAAGAATAAATCTTCAATATTATTAGTAAATTGAATTTGAACACTCTTAACTGTTGATTTTCTTTGCAGCATTGTTGTATCAATCCAACTGTATCTACTATTTTTAGGTTAACTGGTTTTTATTGAAAATAAAACATTACTTGAAGATTAAAGTTTAAGGTTAAATTAAAAAAATTATACTAAATTTTCGACATGACCACCATCTACTTCAATGCAGCATCTAATTCTTTTTTCGAATGAGTTTCTGATATTTTTTAACATATTTGGAGTTACGGTTTGGAAGGCATTTCTAATTCTTTCTTTCATATCATCAGGAGTAGTGGGTGGTGTACTGTATACAATATCCTTTATATATCCCCATAAAAAAAAAATCCAAGGGTGTGAGATCGGGCGATCTCGCTGGCCAGTTATAAGGACCACCTGTCCCAATCCATTTATCTGTAAATTTTCTGTCCAGATAATTCCTAACAACACGATTGAAATGTGACGGAGCACCATCTAATTGTAGCCACATCATTTGTCTCACATTCGAAGGAATATTTTCCAGAAGATTCCAAAATTCTGTTTTCATGAATCTTAAAAATTTCCTTCCATTCAGATGCCCGTCAAAGGAATAAGGACCAATTATGGTGTCTCCTATGAATCCACCGAATGAGTTAACACTCCACCGCTTCTGGCGATCGACGGTTCGAAATAAATGTTTGTTTTCGGTGTCATAATAATGAAAGTTATGTCGATTAATCAGACCATTGTTATGAAAGGTTGATTCATCTGTGAATAAAATATGTTCAAAAAAGTTCATCTCTTCGCCAACTCGTTCAAGATACCATAAACAGAAATCTAGCCCACGTTCAAAGTCCCTTCCATACAGCTGTTGATGCAGCTGAATGTGATATGGATGATATTTATGTTTCATAATAATTCTGCTTACACTCGATTGAGTTATACCTGTTGCATTAGCAATGGCTCTAGTACTAGTATTGGGATCTTCAATCACAGATTGCAAAACTTCGAAATTGTGTTCCTCATTACCAGTAACTGGTTTCGATATCTCTCGAACAGTGTTATCGATACTACCTGTTCTTCGAAATCTGTCTAATAATCTCTGAAATACATTTTTGTCAGGATGCTCTTTATCTGGGTACTTCTGTGCATAAACCCTCGACGCTAATAAGCAATTTTCATAACACTCTCCAATGGTTAAAATCATGTTAATTATTTCTTCAAGTGTGAAACTTTTCATTTTACTTCTCAGCAGGACGAATTCAGCACAAACTTATGACAGAATATTGCTATTTGACAGGAGCCTACTTAGAACAACAACTCAACAGGGTTTAATGTATTACTCAAGTATATGACATCAGACTACTAGATGAAATAATGTTAATTCAAAAAATTCATAGGATTTCGAAAAGGCTTCGATAATTTCTGAAACATCACATTTAGGTATAGGGATGTATTATATGGTTCAAAAGAAAATAAAAAAAGGTGCATCATGTCAAGTGGAAAAATATAGGGTGTTCCATTTGAAATAACAAAGTTATTGACGTTCAAAATATACGGTAAGTGTTCCTGATAGTATGAAACACACTGTATACTATTGGTTCTTCACTCATGCTACAGTAAGTAGCTGAAATTGATTTGAGTGGGTTTTCTAAATTTCGTACACCTGCTTTGGCTAATTCAAATGATATTGAATTTTTTCGACCGCCTTACATTTTGAGAAAAAGTTGAATATCTCATAAATAGAGAGAGCTAGGGATAGGGACACTTTAGCAAAGTTAGCTTATTTTTTCTCAAGTAATTCAAAAATGCAAGAAAATACAGGGTGTTCCATTAAAAAAAATATAACTTTGATATGTCACGCTCTTTTGAAACACTCTGTATGAAAGTCAATATTTTTAAATTGTAGTTCAGATCTACGTGCATATACTTCCATAGACCGTTTACCGAAAAAAAATACCATTTGGCCACGAGAGTCCGAGGCGTTCAGCTTGACTCACCCTGTATATATATATATATATATATATACATACTTATATACCTACATATATACAGGAATCAAATATTACTTGACAAATAATCCATAAATCCATATTCCTCTAATACTGCTATTTAATTAATTTGTTCCCTTTATACTAGAAGTGGTAAATATCACCAATATTTAGTAAGGCTATTACAAGGAATTGAAACAATATACAATTTGTTGGTCCATATCAGTAATTCGTCAGTATTGGCTGCCAATCGATTTATAAAAGAGTTTCTAGCAAGGACGAAATGGACGTCTGCTCTGTCAATACTTTGTAATAAACCTTAGATAATCATGACTCGGAGTATGAGTGGAAACAATAGTATATTGTTTTATTAGGAGTAGAAGTGATACTTTTGTGGCGACTAAATGTTTGTCGACAATTTTAGTCAAGCCACAAAAAGTGCTTTTCTCCGAATAGAACATGCAACTTTTTCCGCAAACGGTGTTCAAACGATAGAATTAAGATGATATTTTTAAAAAGGATTAGATGTGAAGAAACGTAAAGTAGATTGCTTTGCTTACTGGTTTTGTAGATGTCAAGGCAATACAAATTTGACAATTCATCAAAATAATTGTCAGAAATATTTAAAGTCACTTATCTACGCATTATAGGACTGTGCGTTTTTGTTAAGTACCCGAGTATTAAGAAACGTCTTGTATTAAAATATATAAAATTTTTTCTTACAGATTACCTTATGTCGGATTCGGAACCCAACTGTACGCCGCCCGACGTTCTTGATATTGACGTCAGTGTACAAAAAAGTGTACTTTTTTGTACGCTCACGGCCAGACAAAACAGTAAAACTAAAGGACGTCTGTGAAATCAAACTTCAACATTGAGAACTGAGGATAAAAAAGTCGTCATTTTTTGACGTTTGCGGAAAAACGATTTTGTACAACTTTTAGATATATATATATATATATATATATATATATATATATATATATATATCTATAAATATATATATTATATATATATATATCTATATATATATATATTATATATATATATATATATATATATATATATATATATATATATATATATATATATATTATATATATATATATATATATATATATATATATATATAATATATATATATATATATATATATCTATAAATATATATTATATATATACAGTGGACCCCCGGTAATCCGACAAACGTTTTGCAGGGCCGTGTCGGACTATCGAATTTGTCGGATTATAGAGTACTGCCTAAGACCTCCGGAATTTTTTGAAAAAGAGTATATTGAAATCCGACAAATTATAGATCAAAATGATAAGATTCTATCTGAACTACAAATCATAATATACTACATACCTATGTATGTGGAATTTAGTTAATTAAACACCACAATAGACAGCTTACGTTTGATTATAAATTTAACCTTATTAATGCTATAGAACTTACAGAAAATAAAATAAACTAAATTTCACATTATGAAATAATTGTATACAAATAAATGCATAATCAAAAACTATGAATAAAAATTTTGAAGTATGAAAATATTCATCAATTTTTTTCGCAAATTTATGCATGTGAACTTACATTCAATAATGATAGGCATGTCGGATTACAGGGGGCGCCGGATTACTGGGGGCCGACTATATATATATATTTATTTATATATATATATAAATATATATAAAAATATATATATATATATATATATATATATAGATATATATATATAATTATTTTTTCGAATTGTTGTTGCCTGTGATCTATTTTTAATCTTTTGATAATTATTAGCAATAACAGGCTGGTTGAATCTTAAAAAACTAGATTTTATCAAAAAGTTGACGCCTCACCACGACATTCGCGTCAACTTTTTGATAAAATCGAGTTTTTTAAGATCTTCAACCAGCCTGTTATTGCTAATAATTATCAAAAGATTATATATATATATATATATATATATATATATATATATATATATATATATATATATATATATATATATATATATATATATATATATCTATATATATATATATAATATATATATATAATATATATAGGTATATATATATGTACATGATTTCCGAGTATGTTTTCAAATAAATATTTTAGACAGATCTTTTTTTTCTTACCCAATTTTTTTTTGAGGTTTTCAGCAAAAAGACATATTCATATAGCTTCAAATAGAATAGACAAACTCCACATACAAATATTATCTCTATGTTATTTTGGATTTTCAATAAAATAATATCTGAATACAAAATGTCCTTCATAACTTAAGAAATCTCTCCAGAAATCACAGAAATTATGCTAGTAAGCGAATTAACAATGCTCCTATGAGTTTTTAAGGGTATCGTTCTATAATTGGTACAAAAGCCCAAAATCTTTCTGTATAATGATGAAAAATAATAACGAGATTATATATTCAATTGAAGAAGAATATAACACAGTTAAGGAATCATAAAACTAGACACTCAACTGTAGACCTTGGAGCAAGTTGATTTGTCCAATCTATATAAGTCAAGTAGATTTGGATAAAAATTTTTCCGTTGGAACTGTGTGAATGAAAATTTATTTTTTGAAGTAGATATTATTCTAATAAATCTTCTCATGAAAATCAATCAAAACTACTGGCGAACATTTCATTAATTTTTTATTAACCAAATTTTTTCTTCGTATGGATAATCCAACCTCAAAATATTACTATACGAAGATGAAAGTACTGAAGTTTTACTTAAAATGCCTAATTGAAATTTTTATTCTACTATTTATTTATTTATTTCTTATTTATTTAGATAAATGAACAAATCATTATTTGTGATGTTAACATAGATGATATTATTGTAAGGTACAAAATAATTTAAAATATTAGATGTGCGAGTTGAAGTAACGGTGAGTTGATAGAAGTTACTGCGCTGACGATCTATCCATAATATTTTCCCTAAGCTTTTTGGTAAATTTTTTTTATATCCTTTTCTTCTTTTATATGAGTAGGTAGTTCATTGTAGTGGCAGATGGGGGAGTGTAATGCTTTGTAAGTTCTTA